>BMAW01012737.1:505003-555548 GCA_019974015.1 Nephila pilipes | reverse complement strand
CAGTTAAGTAAAAAGCTATACACCATTCTATAAAAATATACAGAATAAGCATTGTGAACAAAGAAAAATGAATAAAAATAAATAAGTTCATAAATTTAACTATAAGAGAAAAACATTATATTCTATAAAAATTTCCAAATGAATATAAATTAAATGAAAAAATAAATTGATAACATCTAAAATTATCACAAAGAGATAGATAATTCAAGAATTGAAAAAAAAAAATGATTCTTGAAGAAACACAAACGAATGAGATGTTGTAATAGGTTTTATATAATGCTTCTTTGTCCTATTTTTCTATTTCGAAAGAAAATTTGATGATCGTTTGTTGTCCCCTTCTCTTTTTCCCAGATGTCAATCACGCACCCACATACTTCATGCAAATGAATGCTGCCAAGTCACAACTAATTAGAAATGAATGCAACCATTTAATACACGCAGTTGAAAGTAGTTGATACATTATCCCGTCGGTTTCGTAGAGATAGGACCATTTGTACTTTTTTACGAACAATTCGGGTTAAAAATAGACACGCATACGGTTTTTCTTAATTGAATAATTTGAAAGAAAAATTCCGTTCTGAAAATGGAAGGCAAATTATGATCTCATAAGAAATACAGCATTCGTTTTGATGGTAAGGAATAAGAAAAAGAAAATACAATTGCTTATCTTCATTTCGGAATAAATGCCAGAGTCCTTTAAGCCCATTGTTCGTTTAATGTCTTCGAGAACATAATTAACCACTGGCTAAAAGCGTAAAAGCTTCTGCCTATTTTTCCAGACAAAAATTCGAACCAAGATTTTGTGTGAAAGAACATAATTTAAAGAGACTTGAAAGCAAAAGAGTGTTAAGAAAATCAGCGAGGCATTTACTGAGCAATTAGTTCAACTCACGTTCTCAAACTGCTGTACGTCCTAAAAGCATTATTTTCAATTAAAATATGGCTTTTAAGAGTTGTGTGCAAGATGCGAAAGAGGCAGTTTTTAAAGAACCTTAGGTTCCGCATAATTTTTGATGCAGAAGATTGTAACGAAGTTGGAAAAAAAAAGTAACTGGACTATTTTTTGCTGCATAATAATAGTCCCACTTCATTATTTTACTATAGGTATTTTCCACGGATATTAAAATGGAGTAGGTTTTTTAAGAAACTGCATTTTAAGAAAAGACATTTAAGATTTTTTTAAAATCTCGACTGGTGAATTTTGTATTTTGTTAAACTTTTGACCATAAATTATGCCCCATTTCATGGCCCCCGTAGCCTATTGGATATGGTCAGGGCCTGGAAGCCAGTGTTGCTTCCGTCGAGCCGTGGGTTCGAATCCTGTTGCCACTTAAGACCCACTTTGTATCGAAATTGATGCATGTTACGTCTGTTGAGGTTCTAAATCCTCCCTTCGGCGTGGTGTGGCTGTTTAGAGACGGAAATGTCTGGTCAGGTGTCGTTCTCGTCCCCTAACTCAAGTTCAAAATGATGAGGTCTGTCGCCCACAGCATACGTGTTGCTTCTCAGTGACCATTTATAAACAATCATTAATTCAATCACACTCACTGCGACCCGGTTTCGTTCCGGCAAATAAGTCAGGATTTATTGATCATTTACTCTTAAAAGCAACACGAAGGCCATTGGCAATAGATTTTGTAATTTTGCGCCTATATCAAATAACAAGGAGAGCACCCGTGCTGGCACCCCACTCTCCAAACTTTCGCACCATCCCAAGGGGAGATGAGAGAGTGAAATTTGAAATTTATGACGCAATAGCCAAATCTGGATCTTCTGCTCCAAACAATGTCTATCTGAGATCTTGATACCTGAAAAGAACGGAGAAAAAGGTCGAAATTGGTTAAAAAGGTGGGTCAAAAATAGAGATGGCTCGCTTGGGTATACCGGTAGCGCATCATCCATGTTTACCACAGACAGTAAACCCAACAGACAGAAAGGTATCACTAAAATACCTCGGGATCATGATTCCTCTTTCTTATCTAAAGTTAAACCCCAGAAAGTATGTTAATGGGAGGATAAGTTGTATTGACAGATTGAACATGCATTAATTCCGTTAACGACGGGTATTTAGTAACATCAGGACTCAAGCTAACGACTCTCCGAAAGAAATGTCGGCGTAAACTCTAGACCATGCCCACATGGCTACCACGGCTATGACTGAAAAGTGATAAATCGAAATAGTTATAAGAAGGATTATTATTTTTCAACACTATTATCATTCAAATCGCTTATAAAAAGCATACATGAAAGAAAAATTCAATCTATTGTTCGTGTAATTATTATACACAAAAGTACCTAGCCGTCTTTGTGTCTTTTAACTGCAGGGTTATTCTGGCTAATTTTCTGTTTCTTCGGTGGTATTTCGATGGGCATGAATTGATATATAATTATTAAAGAAAAAAAAATGATTAAGCATTTAAATATATTCAAATTAATTATTTCATGGTCTGAGAAACAAAATATATTTAATCGCTCACGTTTTAAATATTGTTATAGGAGGTTTATGCTTACTATTTCTAAATTTTTAAGATAAAGTCAAAACTTGCACTGGCTAAATAGCCTTTGAGTCAGGGGAGCTAATTACTAGCTAGATTCAAGGCCAAGTGACTAGCACAACACTGGACCCCCAGTTAAATATTCCCAAGTGAATTTGCTACTCATTTATCAGATGGATTAAGGGATGTTATAGATTGTTAGGTATGAATAAATTACTAACATATACTATGTGTCTCTTCTGCTAAACGTCTGATACAAATAGGGATGTCTTGACCCCATAGGGTGGATTTTTGAAATCTTATACAAACAGTAACCTTCCGCTGGTTTTGAGGGTCTTCCGCTTGTTTTGTGCAAAATTTCATCAAAATTGGAATAAAACTAAAGATTTGTATCAATTACATATAAACAGACATTCTTCTTTATATAGATGGATAATGGGGGAAGTATACGAAGAAATGTATTATTGTGCGCACGCTGAAATCAAAAATTCAACCTGAGATTATCATAAAGTAAAAATTATTTCCTTATTTACCAACTTCATTTGTTTCTTGCGGTCGTAAATGCAAATGCCCGTAAATCTCATAGACCGTAATTCGAAGAGAAGGTGAACTCAAAATTACATCATGCATCAGTTTGCTTATAAATTAGGGATTATGAAATGTTTTATTGGTGTATATATATATATTCAGCGACGTTTTTCTTAGATTGAAAAATCATCAAAGTGATTGTTATACTAGTTTCTTATTCAGGTAAACAGAATAAAGAACTAAAGGGAACTAGATTCTCAATAATTATCTTTTATTTTTAGAATGTTTCGTTTTAAATTTCTTCATTCATGTCTTTCGCAAAAATAAATTCTTTTACTTATTTATTACTTCACAGCATAGTATAAATTATGCCCTTTTTTGAAATTTTAGAAAGTTTTTATTTTGAAATTTACACTTTTATCCCAAAGGTATATTTCTATATATAATTAAAAGAAAAGCTGTCCATTTACTTTTACTCTTTCATAAGGTACAGTTTTTTTTATTTAATGGAAAATGAAAAACATTCTCGCAATTTCTCATATCAATTCTAAAATGGTCTCAACTTCTTAAGGACAGCACTTTCATATGTAGAAGGCAACAAATAATTTTTATACTTATTGCAACGTTATCTTTGTATATGATTTTCGTAATTTTTTTTAATCACAGTTGGATGACGGATGAGTTGGATACTTGAAATAAGTACTAGTCCATAGAGCAGCTTTAAATGCGACGTAAATTAAAAGTACGCCAATTACGTGCGTCATTGAAATGCTAATCAAAACACAACCAACTTCAATTTTTCTTCTTAACCTTAACTTTCGAAAACCTCCACTGCGGCGACATGTAGGGAAATCGAATGACTCCGTTACTGGGACTTGGTTGTAATCTCTTACATATAGAGAAATAAATGATCATTTTTATAATGTAAAATACCAACATACGTATGTGTAAGTCAACACAGCCAATGATTGTTGCAAACTATTGACAAATAGCTATTTAGGAGTTGGAGATAATGCTTTTGTTTTAGACAAAGAAGAACATAAAGAAAAACTCGAAACATCTTTAAATCATTTTACATTTGTAAAGCGGTTGGTGAACAAGTGAGTGGTTATTGGGTTTTATGGCGCAAAAGAGCCAAATTAGGCTATGCTGCTCCAAACAATTATTGTGAATATTCGAATATTTTATACTAAAAACACTTAAAAAACGAAGAAAAATAAAATACAATCATTGACACAAAAGGCCGTATTAAAAAGATTAAAATCTTAAATGTGCCAGTTATTCTTTAAAAAAAGGCACACAAATAAGTTATGACGGAGGTGTTCCTCCAAAAAGTCAGAAAAGTTTAAAACCGATAAATAGAAGGATGGGAGTGGGAAATGAGGCAAAGATGGTCAAAAACAGGACAGACGATTAAAATTAGATGAACAGTGTACGGAACATGACAGGAAGGACACTCGGGTGCACTCCCGCTAAACAAGAGGTGCTTACGGGTGAAACGAGTCAATCTGACATCCGCTCTTCACATTGGAATAATAGGCCATGGTCCAATGATGGGCTTTAGCCAGTGAGAGTCCAAGACTCCTGTCTCTAAACCAGTTGTTTTTCAAATGAACTAAAAGAAAAGATTGTGGTGTATGATCCAATAAACAAATCATTGGAGGACGTAAGCAACCATCAACATGTCCTGGAAACCATTCGTAACACAAAGGGGTATGTTCAAAAAAAATTCACGTTATAAAATGAGGGACAGTAACATTATGTTTATAATACGCCACAATCTCACTTACTCTTCTATGTGTGAAATGAGTGAGTAGCACTGTGACGCGAGAGCCAATTTGGCTAAGCTGCGCCTGTAACTGCAATCTAAACAAGAGTGTAATCTAAAATGTAAAAAGAAAAATTATTTGACAAAAAGAAGGTTCGAAAATTGAGAAGGATTGCTGAAGTATCCAGGAGTACATGCCCTATGCTTAGCAAAAAGAGTAAGGAGTGAATGATTGTAGAGTGTAAGGGCGCTAGTGCCAGATGTGGCTATGTTGCGTCAAACAAGGTACAACTGCGGTCTCAATGTTTGAAAAAAACAGAAAAAGTGGGACTGAATGGAATTGAAAATGGTAAAAGATCGCCAAAGTATCCTGGAGGCACATCACCCTTGCTTACCAATGATAGTAAACCCCATAAGAAAGAAGAAAAAAAAAGATCAATGGGGTGCCTGGGGTTCATGATGCCCATACTTGTCTAAAGAAGTTGAACTCCTGAGGCTAACAAAGACAAAAACAGATCGCTAGGGTACCTCGAAATCTTGATGCCCGTATTTACCTAAAGAAACTAAACCCTGACCGAATGGGATATTGTTATGAAAGGTTATAAAATATTCAGAAGTAAATAATTTTAACATCAATTTTATATGTGTTTTTTTTTTTTTTTAATTTTCATTCCTTTAAGTTCACACTTTTTTTTTTCTTTCCTTTACATTATTATTTTTGTTCTGTAATGATATAACTATATCCGTCTTTAAATCGGTATAATGTGTTATAATGAATCTCGAATGGTGAGAATTAATATTCTATCTGCGAAAAAAAAGCTCAGTTCCTGTATATTCTTTTATTCCCTTCCTTTAGACCGCTAATCTTTTTGCAAGTAAGAGAGAAACGATTATCACGAGAATTTTTTTGTGGACACTGCAACAAAATATAATTTTACCATTCATTACATCGGGTTGAAGGCTTTTTTTCGGTTTAGTCGGTATAATATTTTTAAAGAGTTAAGCTTTTCAAATAAATGCTAAGCAGAAGCAGGATTTCAAAAAAAAATTAAGAATTCATGAAATAAAAATTTAACTAACTTTGCTACTTCCTTTTAACATATTCAAACGTTTTCTTAACGATTCATTCGGGTTATATATTGCCTTCATCTATGGAAGTGAGCTCATTCGATGAAGAATGTTTCCAGTCTTTATATTGCGTAACCATCATCTTCCTAATCTATATCACAGGTTCATCAAAATGAATATTAATTAGCGTAAAGTAAGCATACTTCTGTACCTCAGACTCCAAATACAGAAGCAAATAACTAACAAGAAAAGAAAAAACCTTCATATTCAACTTTTTTTAATGAATTTTTATTTTCACAAACAAGACATTCTTAAGTACAAAAACATTGCGAACGTTAGGAACAAAAAGAATTCAAACAAATTATTCAGCCATAAAAATCAATTATTAAATTAAACGTCAAAATAAGAGCAAACGATACATTATTAAAGTAGGTACTAAAATTATGTTCTGGTATTACAAAAAAAGCTGACGATGAAATAATGAATTAAATATACCTTAGCAACGTAGATATGTATACTTTTTGCAAACTACATGTAATTAATATAGTCGTAATGTATTATAATGTCAATTTTTGTACCTATGTATCCTTTATCTTATGCCTACACATTTGGGTTGACACCATTTTCTCAAAACAATAACATGCTAGAACATGTTAATAAAAAACGTGAATGAATCATAAGTTAATTGAGATGCTTTCGATAAGGAAAGATGAGTTTATTTTATGCCAAATTTTAATAATCCTCAATTTTAGAATAAAAGCAATGGAAGTCAGATTTTAACATGAATGTATCTTTTTATGTAAAAAATCATATTTATAAACATAATGTAATTATGTAAGAGCAATTAACAGTCATACGTCGAATTTACATTTGTAAATCGCGGACTTATTTTCAAGTACATCTGGCAAATGATCTACTGCATTTATAACTTCGGAAATTTGCAGAATACTAATGAACATGGCATTATATACAATAAATATAATAATAATTTTCTGAATTCTAATAAAATATAAAAAGAAAATTTTCGTTTTACAATTCAAAGTTCCCCTAATTTTTATAAGATAATATTGTACCATGCCTAAAATGTGTGGCATGACACAATATCTTTGGGGGAAATTACATTCTCTGTGAAGGAAATAACTTTCTTTCATTTTGTAGAAAATGCCGGCACTGTGGAAAGAATAGATTTTAGGGAAAGTGTGTTCTAGAATATTAAAAAACACATTTGAGAAAACAGTTACAGGTTTGTTTGTTTTTTTCGATATGTACTTACCTTCTTTAACTCTTAGAAGATATCATGGATGAAAAATCACCCCCATGCAAATTGTTCTTCTAATGTTATTAAAAAACTGAAAATTGCTGGTAACACTCATTTTTCCTGTAATCATTTATGGCATCAGAAAGGATACCATTATCATAAAAAAAAGTTCGCTTTAGTTATATGTACTTCGTTAGCTGGAACAAAGGAAACTGATTTGGGATGTTATTTTACTCATGATACCGTAGTGTAAGTTCTTTTTTTTAAAATTACTTCGTGAAAATTTAATTTGCTGTTCAAGTACCGTAGTCATAATTTTTGTTTCTAGTAAGACAATTATAAGCTGAAATGTAAGGAAATACTTATCTTAATACTTAGAAATATTTTTATGGATTTTATTTTATGTCACTGCCGTTGAGACTGCCGCGTTATTAAACCGTTGCCGTTTTATAACGTGGCATTCCCCTACAAAAAGATGAAATGGGAAAAATTATACTAGAAACGGATAATTTTACTGATTACGAAAAAAATATAAACAGAAAAGAAGATGGTAATGAAGAAAATGATGATGGAAGATTGATTAACTTAATTAGAAATGACATGGGAGAAAGAACTGAAATTTTATGCGATGAAGAAATGCCTATCACTCACTCTAGAAATCGTAATCGTACAAGTTATAATTTACATAGTAAGTGTAATAATTTCTAGTTCGGATAAAGATGAGCTTTCTCAACCAATCATAATTATTAAAGAGAAAGCAATATTAAATAATCATACGTAGTTTAATGGACAGTCTGGTACATCTTTCCTGTTATCCAAGAAAAATATTCTAAGTAGAAATAAATTTCTTGAAATATGGAACTCTTATAATGTATCTTATCTCAACTATATGTTTTTATTAAATTTCTAAAATAAAATTCATTTTATAGGGGAAAATTACTTCTATGATACCATTATCAGGTTTTAAGGGTTAATAATACCTTTCAGAACATTCTCTTCACCAAATTCGGTCAAATAATAATCTATAAAGATACGGAGAAAAGGCCTCAAAAATTAAAAAAAATGCAAACTTGGAAGCCTTTTAGGGTATCAGTTACCTTACAGAAAAATAAATAATTTATATAAATAATCTTCAGTATATTACTGTCATTATATACATACTATAGGGAATATATCCTAATGGTGTGTATTATTTGTCGTCGAATAAATGCTAAAAACACCAGGAGCTAATCTTTTGTCTTAATTAGAAATTTTATTCACTAATTAGTAATTAATTAGATATTTTATCCATTGGCTTATTGACTCAAAGCTCTAATACATATTTCACAAATCCTCAATTTAGGAGACTTTGAAGAACGCAAAACCTGTAACCCAATTAGCGCGAAGAACTATTCTGTCTACAAGGTTTGTCTTCCATAATCCGGCGAGGCTTAACTCCAGGGTCCTAAAGGATTTCGAAGGGATTTGCTGCTCCTGATGTTTCGATGCTCCGAAGAGGGCGCTTAAGATGTTGTACTAATCAATGACGTTTAGTTAATTGGAAAACCTGCTTGTGTATTTCGTTTTAGAGTCGAGTAACACATACTTAGAATAAATTTATTCATTAAAACATTGAGAAACTCATAGAAAAGTGTTTCCCATTGTCTTCAAATGAATACATTTTACAATTTACGATTTTCTTGTTTTGTTATTGAAAATGAATTGTTCACTGAAAAGTAACTGTGAAGTTACATTACAGTTTCGTGTTTAACATTTAAAACAGCCATAAAAGCGATACAGTAACTGATTTATTGATTGTTTAATTATCATCACGCGATAAAGCAACATAAGGTCTTTTGTTATTTTTAAACTCTTTCAAGAGACGAGAACAACTTCTAAGAGATGGCCTTGTCCCTGTCTCTAAAATTCCCCATTTCTCCAAGGAAGGACTTGGAGCCTCAATAGACTCCAAGGCAAATTTTTAATTCCGAACCCACGACTAAACGACGTAATAGTGATATTGTACGTTTACGACGTAAGACGTGGTTGTGCTGCGCCAGACATATAGACTAGTATCTAAGATATAGACGTTAGATATACTGAGGGAAAAGAGAAAAAAAATAGAAGGTCAAAAATAAAGAAGGATCGCTAGGATCTCTTGTGAGCACGTCACCCGGGTCACCAAATATAGCACACCCAATGGAAGAAATTTCAATTGGATACCAATTGGATCACAAGTTATGAATCACATACTTGTCTAAAGAAGGTAAGCCCCTGAGGGGAAGATTCGATGGAAATGGCAGCAACCGAGAATTTGCGACCATGATTACATGGCTACTGGGGCCACACAGAAATAAGCAGTGTACTCAAAAAGTTCAAGAACTGATCAAATACAGACCCCATAACCCCGATGAATATTCTAAAATGTAATGATAACCATTTACAAATTCGCCTCACAATTCAATACAACACTTGGCACGAGTGAACAGGTCCGTATTCGTATTCGAAAACGCTTAAATTTCAAAACTTCAGAGTTCCTATGTCTTCACCACTTCAATGAGCTCTAACGACTCAAAACGCTGCCCTCACAGCCCCCTTCAATTTCAACTTGAAAATAAAAAAAATAATAACAAATAAAAATAATCCAAGGAGGCAGATCTGGTGAGTGCAGGGGATGGTTGATGAATTTAACTTCCTATTCGCCATAATATGCTACATAAGAATGGACTTGTGAGACAGTGCATTGTTGTGCAAGAGGCACCAGTTTCCACTTTCCAATAAATCGGACTCACATATAGCATTCTTTTCAAAAGCCTATCAAAAACATCGTTTTAGAAAACCCCAATCACAGTTGAACCCGTACGGCGAAATTCTGTTGCACAAGCTCTACATTTTCAGCATTTCGACTTCCGAAAATAGGATACCTGATCTCTCATCGATTTTGATGGAGTCTCTTCCTTTTTTTAAATCTAAACCACTGAAACTCTAATGAACGATACTAGTATCGTCATCATACGCAAATGTAATCATTTAGTTTGTTCCTGAGGCGGAATTTCCCAATTTTTGAATTGAATTTTGATGTTCGTTCGTTTCTCAATTTTTTTCTATGGCAATGACGCACACACACACTCTTTATTCAAATGAACGCTGCCGAAATATAAATTGTCAGAAATGAATGAAACCACTGTATACGCGTTGCTTAAAGTCGTTGCGACGTCATCCCGTCAGTTTCGTAGAGATAGGGTTATTTGTACTTTTATTAAGAAGGGGTATCTTGATACTGTTTCAACACACTTAAAACTTGTTATTTTAGTCCATAAATATACCACTAGCTTCAGTAGTAAACCTATTTTATTACTAAATTTCTGAATACATAATATACTCGTATATGGTTTTCAGAAAATATAGACACTGTTCAGTACAATTACGTTCCCATAGCTATTCAGTTTCCAGGTGCTGTAATTTATCACAGATTAAAAAAAATGTAAGCTCATGTGAGGAGACCAAATGATTTCTTTCTGTAGACAATTTTCTATAAAATAAATATTCTTCAGTTAATAATCTTACTGAAAGTTAGATTTTTTTTGTCTGGAAATAACATAACCACAAGCACAACTGATTGATTATTAAGATCGTCAGGACATCAGGAATATTGAATACAGACCTTGTAGTTTTGTATCTTTGTCAAGTTATGAGGATGAGGACAACACCTGAACTGGTGCCTTTTTCTCCAGACTTCTAACCCACGCCTACGAGAGGAGAGTAAATCAAGGAAAAATCACTTCAATTGCTACACATTCTTCAAATTCCATTCCTTCAATCCATTAAGATAACCAATAATCATAATATTCTATGGCCATGGTAGCCTTGTGGTCGTGGTCTCGAGGCCGGTGGTTTTCATCGAGTCGTGGGTTCGAGCCTTGATACTGCTAATGACCACTGTGAGTCAGGACTGATGCATGAAAAATCTGTCAAAGCTCAAAGTCCTCTCGAAGGAATGGTATGGAAATTAGAAGAGGAAGGGGGGCAGCTCAAATATCATCCTCGGGACTTGACCGAGGTGCAAAATTACAAGGTCCATCGAGTTGCTTCTAGTGCGACGTTTATAAAATCAATCAGTCAGCATTCTGAGTTCAAGACTTACAGTCAGCAATTGTGAAATTGAAGAGACACACATATATCATAAAAGGGTTAATGAAAGAAAGACCGAATTAGGCTACGTATATACAGAAATTTCACCGCTGTGTTTACACGAAACCGGCCTATGGTAACTGATCTTTATTTAATTTTCCATTAATATTTTATAATAAAAAAATAATAACAAAAAAATCATGTTACGATTCAATAATAACAATCACTGTGTACAACGTTCTATTAGTAGAACTACTGCGACAAAAAAAATGATGGTTTCAATTAGATTTTTTCCATCCCATGTGCTAAAAAGTATTATCGAGTTCACCTCAATTGACTGATTGATCGCTTTTTAAGGTCGCACTTAGAAGCAGTGCGAGGGCTATTGGAGTCGCTATATTTTAAGATTAACGGAAGAAAAAATTGGCGAAGGATTTCGAGAATGGAGAACATTTGCTTCTACTTGCATTAAAATATGAGGTAGCGAATGTAGAGATCTATGGCACAAGAACCAAACATTGTTCTGCTATGCTAAACAATGTGCACCTGAGATCTAGATGTTAGAGATAGAAAAAAAAGGTAAAAATTTGGTTGAAATGAAGGGTAGAAAATAGAGAACTACTTGGATATCCTGGGTGTATCCTTGTTTACCGAAGATAGCAAACCCCATGGGAAATATAAAGATCTCTATGGTATCACGGGATCATGATTCACATATTTATCTAAATAAGAGAAACCCCTGAGGTGGCTGAAGGAGTGAACGTTGAGGTTGATAGCTCAAGAGCCAAATCTGACTATCCAAGAGTATCTTTGTTCAATATGTAAAAAAATGTAAGAAAAAGGGGAAACGGTAGAGACAAGAAAGGCTTCGAAAATAGAGAAGAATCGCTACGCTATCCTAGAGTGATTCCCCATATTCTCCCAAAACAGTAATCTCCATGGGAAAGGAAAAGATGACTAGGGTTTCTCAGGCTCACGATTCTCGCATTTACCAAAAGAAGGCGTGCCTTGTAACACGAATGTTACTTTGAGTCCACCGAATTTAATTTTGTTGCAGTGGTATTTAACATAGTCCTTTCTTGGGCCTTATTAAAACTTTCTCGCTGAATTTAGAGTAAATTCCAAAAGGGATAGAACCAATACTGGCTTTGTTATGAAGCAAACATGTCTGGCATGGTTCGGATAGCCTTTTAAAATGATTTTTCAACTACAGTTTGCTCAAACAATGAATCCGAAATAAGGAATCTAGCACCAACCACATAAGATCTTCTCACAGACCTAAATCTTGCACTCGTCATTTGGTGAACAATCCCCCTCCGACGGAAAAGGTAAGCACCTACCCCAACCCCAAAGTCATTCCATTGTTTCTTTTTCTTTTCTTCAGTTAACGGATTTGGAAGCGTCGTAAAAGCGGCAGAGGAGCTCCTTTTCGGGATACGTGGCGAGGTTTATTTATATCGACATCTAATCCGGGATACATCTCGGGGGAGGGGGGCACTGGAAAACCCCCGGATTTGTGCTGGAAGAGAAACGCAAGATTCCGTCCATTTCGTAAAATGCGCTGAAAACCGAAAATGCTCTGAGAATAACGACATTTGTGGACTTTGTTAAAATATTTCTAGAAAACAGTTCGAATTCCTTGTCGAAATCTTGCAATGCTGAGAATAAAGTATTGCATTAAAGTCAAGAATGGATTATCTCGAATAGTATTTGTTTGAACGACATGCGAATGTAATAATTTATGAAAAATCTATTATTTTTCTGAAATTACAGCATTTTCTTTTATATCATAGATTCTTTACTTTATCTTGTTCCGTGAGCCCTCGCCACTGATACAAAAGCAATACTCTCCCATCTCCACATAATGCATATCTGTAATATGCTCATATTCATATTATAAAATTAGGAAGGGGACAACTAGTTATACATTTCAAAAAAATTTAAAATACCCTATTAGCATATGAATGTCAAAATTATTTCTAAACATCATTTTGACACATTTTAACATATATATCTTTTTGGGAAAAAAAACTGAATTCGACGAAGGCGAACGCGTTAGAAATATTGAGGTTTTCCAAATCATTATCGTAAATCAGTGACAAATGCAGCACGAAAGACTTTACCCTCTCTCAACTTACATCTAACATTAATGGTGGATCATGACGTCGGCGTGCATAATTAATAACAACTGGCATGTTGGAACTTGTTAATATTAAGTATTCATGACTACGAGCAAGGATAAAACGTAACGCATTTTTGAACTCGCAGAATCGATTGCGCGAGTTGTCTGCGCATAAAATACTGCGATTTGTTCCCGTGAAAGATTGCGGAAGAGAAAAGCGTTCATAAAAAATTTCAAACTAACCAGTCTCATTAGAAATTTACGAAAGGTCTCTCGACCCGCGGTTTGAACTCATATCCATCTCAACTACGAATATTAATGAATAATAGGAGATAAATATTAAGTGAGAGCGATATTAAAGTATACATCTTTTCATTTATCACGAATAGTAAATTAAAATCTTACATTGTCTCATTTTATTCAAATTTTTTGGTAAGTATGATTGCTCATTTTCTGCATTGAGAAACAGCGCGAGGGATGGTGGGGAAGTAATTCGTCACTTTGAACCTCGGCCAAGTGAAAAGGACTTCACCTGAGCTGGAATCCTCTCTCCGAACTTCCACGCCGTGCCAACGAGAGAACTTGGAGCCTTGATAGATTTCACGTACTTCAGCCTCTCTATGCAGCGGGTCTTTTGTGTTTTCAGGGCTCGATCCCACGACTCGACGGAAACAACGCTAGTCGCGAGTCCACAACCATGACCATAGGCTAGGGACCACTGTAGCCCAGTGGTCATCGTTTCAGACTCGAAGTCGGCGGTTTATGTTGAGTCGTGGGTTGGAGCCTTGGCCATTGAAGACTCGCCGTGAAGCCGGGGCTGATGCACGTTAAATCTGTCCTCCCTTTGGGACCGAAAGTCCACCCGTTGGGGTGGGGTGGAATTTATGAGAGGGGATAACAACCAGCTCAGGTGTTGTCCTCGTCACTTGACCGAGGTTTAAAATTACGAGGGCCGTCGCCAGTAGCCCTCGTGTTGCTTCTAGTGTGATGTTAATAAAACCAAACCAAACCAAATAACCACAGGTTATCGCTTTATGGGTTAAAGATTGATCATTAAGAAGCAACACGGGGGCTATTGGTGACGGAACTCGTCAGTATGAACCCCAGTCAAGTGACGACGCCTGAGATGATACCACACTCTTCTTATTTCCCCATCGCGCCTACATGAAGGCTTTGAGCCAGACGGATTTAAAGTACATCTACCTCGCCACACGACGGATCTTCAATGTGAGTGATTAAGGGAGAAGTTAAATGGCGCAGGAGCGGGCCCGGGCCTTGCATTTAACAACGTCTAGCGGAGTTGAAATTTTGCTCACGCATATAGCTCACATAATAGCTTCTTAGTCTTAATTTTCCAGATTGAAAAGAAATAAAAAAAATATAAGTAAGAAAGAAATTTAATATACCTCTTACTTACAGATTGACTAAAAGGTATAAAATAGTTTTTTAATGTAAAGTAATGTATAATTTATAAAAACTACACCCCTAATACTTCTTTGATCTCTTTTGACGACTAAGAACCTAACAAACTTATTTTATTGGTAATTACCTTGTAGGTATCGTTGCTAAGCGCCTGAAGTACCTGTAAGTTATACATTCTGTTATACTTTAAAATTTTTTATCTTTTTTAGTCCTTCTTAAAATGCAGGCTAGATTTTAAAAACTTTACCTGTTTTTATTTGGTAGTAACTTCTACAGTTTTAGCCTTGATTTCAATGCTTTATCAAAGCATGTACCTTTTGAAGCATAGAAAACTGTGATTACCTGGTTAAATAAGTCGTGGCCTCACATATGCAAAGTTTCGACCTTTTAAGACTTCATTTCTGAAAGTTATTACTTTAAATAATGAAGTAGGGACGTATTAGATTTAATTAACCCCAAATTAATCAAGAAAAGTTATGTTGAAATTTTGGGAGTGAAATAATAGAGCCTTTGTAAATTGACGCAGTTGAAAAGTATGACGACTTAATCATTAGTAGCTGAGTGGTAATAGTGGCTAATTCATGCTTGGTGTTCGTGTCGTCGTGGTTGAGTTGCTACTTTAAGTCCTGACGCTACTGAAAATTTGTCATGAAGCGAATGAGTGAGTGAAAGTTCAGATATATTGGACAAGTGTCAAATGTGGCTAAGCTGCGCCAAACAATGCAACTGTGTTCAAGACTTAGAAAGATAAAGAAAAGATAAAAACTTGTTGAAAAAAAGGATTGAAATTAGAAATGGATCTTAAGAGAATCCGGGGGCACGTGACCCGTCCGCAGAGTGACGCTCCCCCATTAGTGAGGCTGATGCACATTGCATCAGTCCGGGTATCAAGTCCTCCCTTTGGCGTGGTTTGGAAGTTTGGATAGTGGGGTGGTGACTCAGATGCCTTTCTCGTCACTCGAAAGTTGTTCAAAATGGTGAGTCCATCGCCAATAGCTTTCGTGTTACTTCCAAACGCGAAGTTAATAAACAATCTGTCGTCAAAGCCTTTTATAAAAGCCTTTCTGCAATATCAATACCCAAAATTTAATTATTTTCGAATCTCGTTCTGATTTCATTAATGTTTTGTCATAGCGTTAATACAACGTTAACGTTTGTCATAACGCCATGGTGCTTTAATACAAATGAATTTCGTACTTTTGCCCCACTGTGCCATGAGGAGAACCGCATTTAATAAAAAATGGACCAAAGCTTCTTAACAATTTAAAATGTGAATAATTTTTGTTATTTTTTTAATTGGAATCTAAACATTTAGTCTTAATATTTAACTGTACAAAAATACACAGCTGAGCATCATGTGAAAATAATCCAATGTTAATAAAGGTTCTCTTGTGTTCAGTACATATATTGTTATGTACATAAATTTTCTGCAAAATTTGAAGTTATTAATGCAGTAGCCTTTGTTCAACAAGTTACGTACAGAATTTATGTGTGTAAAATACCGCAATTGATTTTTAATTGAATCACTTATATTATGAAGTTGAGCTATTTGAGATTTTCTCTTCACTAACCCCGGGAGACTTAACAATTGTTTATATAAATTGCATAAAATAACAATTTCTTCAAAACCATTTTGAAACATGATTAGATAAATTAGATGAAGATAAGAAATGTAGTTAATTGAATTACAGATAGTGATATATATGAGCTAAATAGAATTGAAAGAAAAGATAACGGAGATAAATGATAACAATAGGCTCATACAGATATTTGTAAATAGGATTGAATCATCAAAACTAATTATTTGCATTAAAGAAACTCCTAGTTAAAGTAATAGGACTTTTATCTGCTGTAATCGGTAAGTGCTTGAATTATTAGATTGTTATTATTATTATTAAATTGAAAATTAAGATTGACTGAGTTAAGAGGGATTTGAAAGAGAGCAATCTTACAAATTCTTCGGAAGATAATGAGATGTGTCACAAATAATGAAGATGTTTGGAAGGTAATGAAGCGTATCTTCAGCTGAAATTTTAAACTCACTAACTGTTTAATTAGACTTTAATATGACTGAAGAGTTATGTAATGAAAAAATACCTAACAATATTTCTAAATGTGTGTGTTTGTATAAACAGATACATAAATATATACAGCTATCTCAATGATAAAATTTAGTTTATATTACTTTTAAATGAAAAAGAGAGAATTATTTAAACTTGGCATACAATACGTTCCTTTTTCCAAAGTTTCAGTTAACTTAAAACTGTAACTTTATTTTTGGCCCTCCCAGTATAATCCGATATGAAATAAATCTCATTCAGGGCAATTTGTAAATCACCCCCATTTAAACTTGAATAACCAAATCCAAGTAACTCTCCTTTGTTCTCCGCGTTTATTTCAGCCAGATAGAAATGCAATTATCGATCTTACAACTGAACAAATATCCTATTCTTCAATTACCGTAATCTCAACACAGATTCGAAAGAAAGAAGGTTGTCGTTCTATGGCAACAACACGGATTCAACAAAACAGTACGTATCAACTCACGTTACAGCCCTCCTCCCAATTTATTTCTGCAAACGATTCTGTGAGGAGTGACAGCGAGGTATTTTCGGTCCCGCCCAAGCTTTCAAGGAATGCGCAACACCTTCTTCAGTCAATGTCAAGTCTCTCCTCCTTGAACAAATGCGACAAGTGTAAAATGTCTGGCGACTAGAGAAGGATCCAAATATAACTAGAGTTATGTGCAAAAAAAAGTTGGGAATGTTTTCTTCATGTCATTTAACACTTTTTCTTGGCGAGGATGATGGGAAAAAAATCCCCCTTTAAGAATCGGAGATAGAAAAAAAAAAACACATCAAAGGGAGAAACAGCATGTCATGGATCAACTGTCTCTCAAAGACTATTGGGTGTGAAAGTGTAAATATGTTTACTCTAGTAATCACACCTCCATGCTACAGAAACTGAAACGGAGACTCTAATTCGGAGAGTTCTAATAATAAACAGAAACCTCTCTCTATCCGTTGTTACCGAATAAAAACTAAATAGGGTACTTGTATAAAATTCCTTCGACAATTTTCGCCAAATCAGAAAGTGTTGGCAGACGATGTGATGTTCTGCCAAAACTGGAAATGTTTGCATTTTTTTTTTTTTCTAGTTTTCGTGATTCCGTGTGTTTGACACTTTATTTACGGGTGTACTATATTAAATTTTATACAATAATAATAGCGTGTTTTAAGTAAGTACCATTTCAATATTAAAAAAACAAGTGCAGTTTGTTCTATTTTATTTTCATAAAAATCCAGTTCCTTAATCTATTTTCCAACATAATTACCTCCTATATTAAGACACGTAACAGATCGTGCATCCAGCTTCTAGTTTCCCTCTTTATACAAATCTACCAATAGGCTAACCACTGCACACGGTCGTTTTGAAAACATTATGGTCGTCGTCATGCCACAACCACTATTAAATTTACTAAAGGCTTTTTCAAGTTAGGTAACAAGTGGTAGACACTGAGAGCTAGACCAGAGCTATACTTAGAGGGATCATATAATTTCCAACCATATGAGGAGATGAGACCTCGGGTTCGATGAATTTTGTTAAGAAGCAAAATAATACAATTAATGATGATATCAGGGCTTTTGTTTTCGATTGCAAAATGCAGTTGTATTTAAGTTCACAATATGTTTCGGAATTTATTGTGTCACCCCGAGGCTAAATTCACCACAAGCAATACCTGAATATCCCAAAACACGGTGCACATGATTTTGCGAGCTAAAATTATTTGCTTAAGTTTCCATTTTTGAATAATGTTAAATAGCTCTATTCCCATCCTTAAATGCTTTCGTCCGTTTTCTTACCATTTCATAGCTCATATGGTTTTCTCCACACACTTAATTAACTGCTCATGAATTTCGGTAGGATTTACGCTTTTGGATGAAGAAAACAAATCCCAATGCGTATTTCACTATCGATGGCATTTTCATTTATGCGAGACATTTTTAATGTGGACAAACGAATGTAAACACGTGCGAATGCTTTATGCTGGCCTCTAAGCTTGACTATCAGAAATAGGTACTCAGTGCACCTGTGTGGAAGAGCGACAGTAGCCAGCAATTACCATATTAGAAACTGGTACTTACTTCAGAAACACGCCTATTTCATAGCTTTAGATTTTTAAACGCGATATTATAAGTGATTTTCCCATAATATGCAGGTTTTTTCTGTAACCTGGCCGTGCTGTGGTCCGAAATCTTCCGGATTATTACCGAGGGAGTACTGTATTTTTAAAGAAAGCTATGAAGTCTTGGTTTAAAAAAAGGGTTCTGACAGACACGATGCACCATTACACTAGAAAACAGATGAGCTGAAGATCGCGAAGTTGAAGACTGCAGCAAGAAAATAATCGTTGGTATAGTTTCTAATAGTATGACAATGTTAAAGAAAATACTGAAGGAAGATTCGGCATCGGACTCGAGGAAAGCTTATAAATCTGGACAGTTAGAAGTAATGAGAAATTCAAACATTTAAAAGCTTATCATATACATATGAATTTATGTGATGCTTGATTAGATTCGCATGTAGATGAATTTATATGGCGTCGGATTCACACTCCAAGTAACGCATTCTCTGCTATTTTGAATGGAAAAGAGAATCTTTGGTCGCCGAAGTGATTGGCACGAGTTTGGCTGGAATTGCGCCAACTTTTGTTGATTAGCAGAAAATTGCCCAACTTTCATGATTGACAAGAATTCACTCAGTTACCCAAAAACACATTGAAATGAGAAACAACACGTTTGGGATCAACTGTCTCTCAACACTCCTAAGACTATTGAGTGTTTCAAATTCATTTTCTTTTAAAATGATACCTCGTTGCGACAGAAGTTGAAATAGAAGCTCTCATTCGGTGGGTTCAAACAATAAACAGAAACAACATTGCGCTATTCAGGGTTTTCTCCTAATTAATCATTGGAATTTTTTCTATTTCGAGTTGCTTAAAATAAAACTTCTTCCCAATAAAATGAAACATGGCGTAGACAGTTCGATTGAAGTTAAGAAGAGGTTTGAGGATAGGGAAGTGCGACATTAAGAAACAATCACAAAAACTGAAGCCATATTCGAGGGCTAATTTAGAAAAAAGTGAGCAAAAAAATCTTAAGCAAAACTGAGCTTTCCATGTGGATTGTTCGTGAGCCGGAAACATGATTTGTCTGAAATTCTTGTTCACAAACCGAGGTATGACTAACGTGGCCATTTATTTCTTACCTCCAAAACGAAACAACGAATTATATACTGAATAGATATCTACAAATTATCAATTGAATAGTGAATGTAATTTTTATTTAGTTATGAAAAGAATAGAAATTGACACGAGAAAAATAATTAATATTAGATCTTATATTTTTTCAGTTGAATGAATTTGCTTGGGGTGTGTTTGGTTTACATTTCAAATGAGAATAAATATTTCTTGGCAGGAGCTCGTAACACTTACTTTGGTAATCAACATAGCTATAAGAACTACGGCTTGAAACCAGTCGTTCTCTTTTCCACTCGTTCGCAACTTATTTATACGAGTAAAGACTCTTTCAACGGAAAATTGAGTGCTAGTTAGGGTTTATTGCGCAATAAGTAAATCTGACTAAGCTACACCAAATATTTGATAAAACAGTTCGCTAGATGGAAGAAAAAAAGGATGAAGAAAAAATAAAAAAAAAAAAATTAGTTGACAAGATGGAGGGTCGAATATAGAGAAGGGTCGCTAGATTATCCCAGTGTTCGTTACATGTGTTCACCAAAAACAGTACAGCGGCTCTCTTCATCAACGACGACAGAAATTCAAACGTCAAAATCTAGACCGAGGAGAATCACCTTTGTTCTAGTTGAAAAGAGCACTGGGAAAAACGACCGATAATTTTTCTTAATTTTCTAGGACTTAAACACTAGATGGCAGCACAACCTAGAACTATTGATTGCATGTACTCGTGAAACAAAAGAAACTTGCCTCTGTGTATCTAAGACAACAGCATATATATTAGAACAAGTGATATGACGTCAGAACTAGTGTCTACGGCGCTTTCATGAAATATACTCATCATCTCAATAGAGACAGCCTATGAAGTAAAATGGAAACTCGGTATAACAGGGAGAGTATGTATATTAATTGCAATAATAGCTGCAAAAACCTTCTCTAAAATATCATTCAGAATGTATCTCTTTGTATCATCCCGATGATACTGAAGCGGTATTATAAAGTGGCTTTTTTCAACCTTGATAATAAAAAAGCGTCTTAATAGCTGGCCCTAGGGAGAATCCTTTTTGGTCTGGTTGATAAGAGCTCTGCAAAAAGCGATTGGTCAACTTTTCTTCGGACCGATAGATCGATGGTTCAAATCATCCCTGTCTCTCAAGATCAACCGACTTTCTGCCCCGATGCTGTTGGTGGAAAATATCTCCGCCGAAACTGTAAATCATATGAAAAAGACCACTTGGGCACCACAGGATCTTAATGCTTATATTTACCTTAAGAAAGTATTACCTGAGAAATAAGAGTTCATTAATGCCTTCTCTTTCTCATATTGTTACAGTGCTGCTTTTGCAGAAAACGGGACATTTCGCATTTTCAAAACTGTGCCTGAGGGCAACGGGACAGACTTCCTAAACACGAAATGGTCTCGTTCAAAACAGTAAGTATGGTCACAACAGGTATGACTGTTCTTTATTTCTGATGTAAACGCTTTTATGGTACAGTATGATAATTTTTTCAGACTTTTGACATATGTATGAAACACAATATTTGTACAATGGCAGTAGCAAATACAGATAGAACTACACCCAGTATCGATTTAAATAACATATTTAGAAGTTTCAGTATCCAATGACATGCAAAGAAATCATAGTTTAACAAAAAAAATTATAATTACTTGATAATATAAAAATAGCGAAAATACGTTACCTTCTACCATTGAAGCGAGTGTTATCATCTTTTAAATCAAGCATAACTAATTATTTATTCACGAAGCCATACTAAAAGCTTTTAGAAATAACTCCCAACAATTAACAGAATTAATGACCAGAATCTCTAAAGCAATAAAATGATCCATACTTAAAAGTGTAATTTGAATGCAAGCCAATAACATCAAGTACGACAGGTACGCACTCTCTCATACTATCGAATGAATTTCTAATGCAACACTACCGTGAATTCTATTTCATCTAAAGTAATTAGTTTCTGTAAAATAGGTTGATTTTACGAATGTTCTCAAAACCTCTCGATAATCTTTGAAATCTATGGTTGTTTCAATGAGTTATTAATATAACACGTTGGAGTGGAGGTCAAGGTAAATACAGATACGAAATTCATAATGATTCTTATTATTAACACGTGCTAACATATTGTGTTGAGAAAAGGGCGTCGATAAAAGTGCATGGATATAAAATGAAGGATACAGGGTGTCAGGCTCAAAAGATTGACATTATAATGCATTTTGATTATTAGAACTATATTTAATTCGCTTAAGAAAAGTTTTACATTGCGAAGCGTATTTCATTTAATATTTTATCATCTGCTTTTATTTTAATCCCCGAACAGAATACTATTGTCTACTTTAATAATTTATCGTTTACTCTTATTTTTATACTAAATTTAATAGATTTTTTTTTAGGGCAGAATCATTTGTCTTTATTCTTTTTAACATTGGTAACACTTATGTACTTAGAATGTTTCCCTTGTGAAAGTAAAAATGCATTAGGAATAACATATGATGGAGGTATTTTCTTTGAAAGTAATTGCTTCCGTAGAGCCTGGAACTCAGAAGTACGCTTACTTTATGCCAATTAATATTCATTTTAAATCATTTTACTTTTTCGAGAACTTAACAGATTAAAAGCATTAGCACGTGTTGAAATGAAATTAGCACAGCCAATTTCAATTTTTTGAAATCTATATATATCACGGAAAGCATTTCATACATTTTATTTTAATTTGAACTTAAAATCAATTACAAAATTTTCAATTTAATGTAGACATTAAAAATAGAATTTACAATAATTACTATTCTTAAGTGGACCACTTAAGCTTGATGATATTGATCAACCGAGGCGGAACAAGAAGGATCAAGTTTCAAAGATCGTCTCGACTTGTAATAAGTTGGAGGTACACATTAAATTCTACAGGACTTCTGAATTCTCACATGACTTGGTGGGGAAATGGTATGAAGATATTATTCGTGCTCGTAATAATTTAAGATTTTAACCTTAATATGAGCTGTTTTGTTAATGAGCAATCGTGGTAGCCGAGTGGTCATCATTGCGAGCGTTTTTTTTTTTTTTTTTTTTGTCATTTCATGGGTTCTAATTCCGATTCCACTAAAGATTTGTAGCTGGCTGATGCCTGACAAATTCGTAGGGATCCAAATCCTTCATGTTGGAATTGTGTAGAAGTTTGGAGAGTAAGCTGCCAGCTTTGGTATCATATTCGCAATCTTCAACTACAGTCAAGTGAAGAAGTCCATTGCCAATAGCCCTGGTATTGTTTCTTAGTGCTATGTTAATATAACAATTAATCAAACATCCATTCATGTTAGAGAGGCTTAACTTAGAATCTACTCTCCTTCACAAGTAAATTAGGTTTCCGTCTACCGGTCATTTTGATTTCGTGAACGTAACGTTATAACCCTGTAGCATTTCTGCTACCGTCCACAAATCTTTACAATTTTATCTACGCTACTGGCCATCAAAATTGCTATGCCAGGTAGAATTGCCAACAATAACACGATATTTATCGGACAAATATATTATACTAGTAATAACAAGTGATTAAATTTTCAAGAAATTTAGACTCATATATATTTAACAATCTGTACCTAGAATAATCATCTATAACAGCAATAACAGCTCTTATAAGCCTGGGCATTGAGTCAAACAGAGATTGGAGGACATATACAGGTACAGATGTGTCCATTCAGATTCAAAACTATGCCACAGTTCATCGACTGAAATGACTGCCGTATGGTTACGAGCCAGTTGCTCGGCAACCATTGACCAGATATTTTGTATTGGTGGGAGATCCGGAGAATGTGCTGGCCATGGCAGTATCTGAACATTGTTTGTATCAGGAAAGATCCGTACAATACCGGCAACATGTGGTCGTGAATTATCCTGCTGAAGCGTAACATTTCGCAGGGTTAAAAGAAAGGATTAGAGCCACGGGCCTTAACGCACCAGAAATGTAACTTCTACTGTTCGAAGTGTAATCAATGCGAACTAGAGGTGACCGAAAAGTGTATCCAATGGCACTTCATACCATCGCTCCAAATGATTGGCTAGTATGACAATGTTGAATGCATGTTAGCAATCCAAGTTCTCCAGAATGCCGCCCAACGTGAATGCAATCATCACTATGCTGTAAACAGAGTCTGGATTCGTCTGGTAAGACGACATCTCGCCATTGTTGCGACCAGGTTTCGTCGTCAATCACACCATTGAAGGCACTCCTGTCCACGTTAAGCGATGAGTGGGGGAGGTAGGGAGATGGCATTCCTAAGGCAAGTCGGTATTACTAATGTGCTGCCCTCTATTAAAAGGCACCAAAATAAATTTGACACGACTTCATGGGTTAGTTTTAATTTTTGCCTCATGGAGTTGTGACGTCGATGAGACTCATATTCGTCAATACACACACAAAAAACAATGCTGATGGTGAAACTGCAACAAAAAAAGCCGGAAAATTTATGGCAACGTTGTTGCTGTTTTTTTTTTTTTTTTTTTTTTTTGGATGCGAAGTGCGTCACACTCATGGAATTCTGTGAAAAAGATAAGAGATCAATGGACAATAAATACTTCAGTGAATTACCCCATTGCCTTTCTTAAGAATGGTAGTTTTTGAACCACTTTCATACTACGATTATTTCCATTTGCTGCCAAATGAAAATTTTATCATTGCTGCATTGTATTGTCATCGCCATTTTCCTTCGAGTCGTCACCTTCCACAGAACATTGATTCCTCTTATACACTGGCAACCAAGCATGAATAAAAGCAATGGGTTGCATCCAGTGAATCTGCAGTAAAAAAGGCGAGTAAGCGAGTGACTGTTGAGCAAATGCCAGATGTGGCTATGGGGTAACTGTGGTCTAGACGAAACAAGGCGTAACTGTGGTCTAGACGAAAGAACATGGGAAAAAAAGTATAAATAGATTGAGAAGAAGGGTCAAAATTTGAGAAATATCGGTAGGGTATATCAACGTCCACTACTAGGATATGACTATGGTATCGCATGTGATGGGATACCCTTACCAAAGACAGTAAACACCATGTAAAAGAAGAAAAAAAACACTAAGATACCTCGGATTCAGGACTACCATATTTACCTAAAGAAAGAAAACCTCTGAGAAGTCCAAATAAAGGTAATATTTTGGGGGGAGGTGACTGGAAAGTCGTCACATTTACTCAGGGACTTCTTAGAGAAAGGGGCCTTATGGGTTTACCTTCTTCATGTAATACATACAACACTCACCAGAGATACCCTAGTGATTATTTTTCTTCCCCACTTATTTTATTGTCTTTGGTAAACACGGGTGACGCGCTACCGGGACACCCAAACAATCAATTTCTATTTTCGAGCCTCCTTTTTTTTGTCGATCAGTTTTTCTTTTTATTCCATTTTTTCAGACGTCGAGATCAAAGTAACACCTTGTTAGGGGCAGCATAAATACATCTGGCGCTTGTGCCATTAAAATCACTACACTTATTCTTAGAAAAAGGAAAGTGACAGCGATAGCCTAGTGGCCTTGTTCGTGGACTTGCAGCCAGTGATGGTTTCGTCAAATTATGAGTTCCAGTCCTAATGTCAATAAAGACCCACCAAGTAGCGGGGCTGATGTGCATCAATTCTGTCTAGGTCCCAAGTCCTCCCGTTCGCATAATGGGGAAGCTTGGAGAGGGAGATACCTGCTGAGGTGTCGTCCTCGTCACTTGTTTGAGGCATAAAATTACGAGGTCCCTCGTGTTGCCTCTCAGTGCAACGTTAATAAGCAATCACATAGAAAAAGTTGAAACGGCCAATGGACATCACTCTTGAGTTACCCATTTCCTCAATTCCCATTTATAACACGGGTACTTTTTGAACAACTTTCATATTTCAAATATTTTATTCTTTGATTCATATAAGAAAATGCACTTAATATTGGCCTTTTCACACTCAAAACAAAGTTGAGGTGAGTAAGTAAATGATAGCAGACAGCTGGCCCAGACTACTGAAGAATAACAACTCAAATCACGCACATTAACACGATAGAACGACAATAAAATTTGCTTAATGGATTTTTCTTTCCTCTGGTCCCCTGTATTATGTTTAAATATATACATTCGTAATAATTTCTTAGCAGCTACTCATAATTAGTCTTTGTCTTAATGCTCTTCACGTTATTGTAGGCAGGATATGACAAGCATGCGTAATGTTATTTCGCATTATTCACAAGAAGACACTTCTTTATTAAACTTGCATCTGTAGCAGAAATCGGTAAACTGTTTTTGGAAGAGGCCAGCCATGTCCTAACGTTTTTAGACTCAGTAGAAGCTTATATTATATTTAAGAGCAAACTCGAAAATATTCACACTGGAAATTCTACCCATGGGGCAGCAACAAATAAAAACAAATTCTGTTTTTAGCAGTAATTGATATTTTACATAATACTTATAAACAAACAAAACATTCCCAAAAAAGAATAATATTTATCCTTTTATTAATTAACAAATTATAGAACGGGAAAAAATTTATGTAATTGTGGTGAAATGCAATCGCTTTTTCTGAGATAATACATGGTTATTCAAGACGAATAATCAGATTCCAAAATTTTATATTTTCAAAAATAAACGACACAGACTGATAAATAATACATAAATATAAAGGACACCTGTGGAAGTTTTATACTGGGAAAAATAGATGGGCCGTCGTAAATTCTTCTTGAAGTTATTTCATGAAAGCTGAGCTAGCACCTCCCTCCCAAACTTCCACATCACGCCAACGAGAAGACTAAGAAATTCAACTAGATTTAACGTGCATCAATCCGCTACACGTCGTGACTTTAATGGCATCACTATTCGAAACCATGAAGGGTCACAAACAACGCTGGCCACGAGTTGGTGACCATGATCACTAGATTGCCGCGGCATCCTTCGTGGAATAGAAATTAAGAAAGTAAGGTTGCTTCTCAGATGCTATCATCGTCCTTATATGGTTGCGAAGTTAAATTCGTCACATATCAATAACCTTTTGTCTGTCGTAGTTTGTTGACCCTTGATCTATGTAACAAATATTCTTTTAGGTATGCACTCTATTACAAAAACATCACCTGACAAAAACATCAAAGGATAGTACCTTGACGCAAAGAGTTTATGAAATGGTTTAAATACAGTCCTTTGTCGTGGAAAATTTTTTGAAAAAGAGGAGTTCTTTATCTGTAAAAAATAATAAAACAACAAAATCCTTTTCTTCGCCGTATTGTGTGTTATTTGTATGAGCACCCTTTTCCCGCGACCGAATATACTGAAAAGAAACATTTATTATCTCTTTTGATGTCAAAGTTATTTATAGACTTTCGCTTAATGGGGCGGAAGTGAACTCGGGGGCAAAAAAGTAAAAAAAAAGGGGGGACTTTCTCCTCCCAGCATCACTGGTATCGTATTTGGACGAAAAGCGGTACAAACGTCAATACCAATTCAGCACGGAAAAGTAAAGGGTTGATAAGCCTCGGGGGGAAAGGAGCAATGCTCAGGTGTATTGTCTTTTCGGTGAATAGCAGCACTCGAAACTTGATTACTAGAATTAGATGTATACAAGAACTTGTTTTTACCCCATGAAAATGAATGAACCTGAAGTATCCAGCAATTTTACTTATGGCATGCTTTTTCCAACACAATTGGGGAACACGGACCTCGTAAAGATAATTCTTCTGTGATGCTGTTATCACCACATTTATAACTTTGTTTCTTAAATCTACCTAAGCTGATTGGTTGTTTAATAAAGTCGCATTTAGAAGCAACACGAGGACAAGGGGTGACGGAACTCGCAATTCTGAACTTCGTCGATCAAGTGACGACGTCAACCTAAGAATTGCCACCGCACCCTCCAAGCCTCAACAACATCCGAATTTGAAGATTTTCAGCAAGTGGGGTGCAAATTGAAGTTTATGGTACAACAGCTAAAAATGGCTATATTGCGATTAACAAATATAGGATCTAGACATTCGTAGATCTGCGGCCCATATACATATAGAGGATCTAGAAGTTTGAAAAATGAAAAAAAGGTAACAACTGGCTGATCAGATGGATCGAATATTCAAAATAATTTGAATGATTACTTATTAAATCACTTAGAAGAAATTCGATGACTATTGGCGTATATTCATGATCAGAGATCAATAAACAAATTGAGTTATTATAACTCGTACGTTTAATCATTCAATTATTATCATCGATATTTAAACCTCTCAATATATATATATATATATATATATATATATATATATATATATGATTGGTTTTTTTTAGGGATTAGTGATGGCATTTTCAAAATGTTTGAAAATTATTTTCCTTCACGTGGGAAGATGGTGCGGTGTTTTACTGCAAGCCGATTTTCGACTCATTTTTTATGCTTTTTCAAGTATTTTTATGACTTGAAATAAAGCCTTCATGGGTATTAAAGGTGAGTAAATCTCTTTTCTAAATTTAATTTATTTTTGTTATGTAAATTATAAAATTTTCTTTCACTTCAGTGTATTCTTGCATGTAATATTAATACACGCATGTGATATTAATATTCGTTTTTTTTAGCTTTGTGTTTTTAAATAATTTTTTCTCGAGTGTGTGTTTAAATTTTATTCTTTGGACTTTACTTTTCCAAATTTTTTTCAATTTTTATTTTTGGTGTTATAACCATTTTAAAAGAAAATATTTTTGTTGATGGATCTAGTGAAACGCATTTTTCTAGAATAACCCAGCTTAACAGTCTAAGGCCTATTTAAATATTCAATACATCATTCTTCCTTTTTGTCTTTCCAAAAGCGTTTTTGATTTTTTAATTTTTTTTTCAAAATTCATCTTTTTTTAATTGTTTGATATTTTTTTATTTATATATATATATATATATATATATATATATATATATATATATAATTCTGTTCATTCATTTCTATTCGTGTATATATGATTTTTTTCATTTCTGAAATTTGGATTATTCTTGGTTCATACCTTTTTTCTTAATGATAATATAATTACTGAAGTTGTGATGATTGATTCAATAAAACTGGTTAAAACTAACTTTTCCCATTCCAAAATACAGGACAGTTTTTATATTATATTGTCTTCATTTCTGTTTTCCGTTAATTTTCTTTCTCTTGAAATTTGTTACATTTTGGGTGGTTTTGTATTTAACGGTTGTAGTTTATAATTGATGGTTGTGTTTTGAATTAAAATTATTATGCATAATTTTTATTTCAGTAAACGTATGAATATTTTTTCATTATTTTTGTTTATTTTAATTTAGAGTAGTATTTGTAATTTTATTGTATAGTTTTTTTTAATAATTTACTAATTTTTTAAATTTCTTCTGCAATATTTATAGGTTGTTTTTACTTTAATATATTTTTAATTTGTTTTGTTGTCTTCATTTGTCTGTAATTTAGCATGATTTTGTATGATTTAAAATTATATCTAATTAACATTAATAATTATTTACTTTTTGTATGTGTGTGTGCATGCGTGCGTGCGTGTACGTTTGTGTGAAAGGAAGCTTATATGCATTAAAGAAAACTCTGGTTGAAAATAAAAACTATGCATCAATGTATCATTGTTCCTCTTTTCCCTTATTTATGACAGATTTTATCTTTTTATTTGTTTCATTCCGCACGCTGAAAAGATTCTCTCGTATTATTTTACTAAATTTTTTTTCGGGTTAAAAAAAATATAAAAAACTCTTTTTCTTTCAATGATTGAAAGTTCAGAACTTTTCTTTGCTTGTAAGTTATTTATTCCAATTGAAAGAACATTAAGAATTCTTTTTGTTATTTAGTTCGGTTTATATAGTTATTTTTTCACCTGGTTGAGTTCGTTAAAATCGTTCCTGGTCGAGTTTAAGTTTCCGAGTAGAGGAAAAAAAGAATCTATTTCTTGCCTGAAATTTCGCTAATTTTCATCACATTCAGCCCGTACAAAAGTACTTGAAAAGAATTTTATTGACATTTTTTGAGAAAATGATTTTTTTTTCTTTTTTCCTCACGTCTAATTTAATTTTGCTACTTTTCGATGCGTTGGTTAAGAGTCTGCGAAATAATTTCTCGAAAACTTTATAAAAAAACTTTTTATTTAATAGATCTTTTTTATCCTACTTTTCATTCATTGGTTTCGAAGGATCTAAAGATTCCAAGTTAAATTTAGGTTTCTTTTTCATTTAAAAGATACGATTTTTGGCCTTTTTCTTTCTGCAATTGTGGATAAAAATGTTTTAAAAGCAAAAAATCTTTTTACCGATTTCTATTTAATTTTATATTCCTTTTCTGAAATCGTTTCAGTAAGAAGTTAAATGACTTTAAAACACATAACTTGAAGAACTTTTAGTAAATGATTTAACAATCGGCAAGAACTTTTAATTTAGTTTGTGTTTAGTTAAGTATAAAAAAAAGTTTATATAATCGGCTAATGCGATGAAAACGAAGTACATTGTCGGGAAATCTATTTATTTCAAGAAAAGGTAAAACTTTTGTTAAATAAAAAAGCCGCTCTTACATTTTGTGAGAAAACTTCTTAATGGGTATTTTAATAATTTGTAAAAAGTACAGCGTGGGGCTTAAAGGATTTTTCACTTTTAAAACACATCAAAATCGTTAATTTTTTTCTTTAAAAAAATTGGCATACCCGAGTTCACATTGAAATTGTATTTGACAAAATCAAGAGAGGAAAACAATATCTCTGACTTGGAGTCTTGGATCACTGACGCATTTCTGAAGACATTTATTGGAGTTGACAGGCACTATTTTAAACATCGCTCTTTCGATTTAGTCAACTTTCAAGGGAATTGCTGGGTGTATTCTCCGGCCCGCAATAAGTGCACCACGGCCAAATTGAAGGGGAGAAATTGCACGTCCAAATTAGAAATAACCCTTGTCGAATTATTACCGAGGCTAAGTTGAGAAGAATAATTTTGAGCGCATTGAACCGTACTGCACAGCACGGCTTGTTTGACGCTTTTCACATTGATAGGTCGTGTAGCCCTCGACAGTCTTTCACTCATTAGTGTACCTCGTGTGCGAAGCGAAATCAATCAACAAAAGCTCACAAAACCCAATTTAAGATAGTATCGCGTGAGTGAGTGATGGCGAAGTTTAATGCTGTGCGAAACACAAGGTGTAACTGTGATTTAGACGTTTGAAATGGAGAGAAATGAGAGAAAAATTGGTTGACAAGAAAGTGGGTCAAAAATAGAAGGATCGCTGGAGTAACCCAGGGGATTGAGAAGCAACACGCGGCAATTGGTGACGGACTTCGTCATTTTGAACTTCGGTCAATAGACTAGAATGACACTTGAACTGGTTTCTCCTCTCCAAGCTTCCACACCTCGCCAATTGAAGGACATGGAACCTCAACGAGATTCAACGTACATCAACCCCGCTAAACGGAGGGTCTTTAGGGGAGTCAGGGTTCGAACCCACGCTTCGACAAAAACAACTCAGGCTGCGAGTCCGCGACCATGACCACTAAGCTACCTCAGCCAAGGTTATATCGGGGATAGATTACCAAAGGCAGTAAGTCCCATGGGAAAGAAAGAAATCGTTAGGGTACCTCAAGATCATGATTACCGTACCGACATAAAAAAAAAAAAAAGACAAGCCCATGAGGGGATAGTATGATGAACTTAATATCTGTGGGCATTGAAATGGCAGTGAAACTTGCGCTGAAATGCCCGGATAGACTCGTTATTCTTGACTAAACAGTCACATACAAAAATAAGGTGATCAATCTTCCACGATTTCAAATGAAAAAAAAAAAGAAATTCCTAAGGTTCACGAACCTAACACCACTTGCCGCGCATCTCTCGCTTCAACTAGTGATGAGCTCCCAGTCTTGAGTGATGAACTCCAGTCCGCCCTTTCTGCCTCTCTCTGTATTTTAATCAGTAATTATAGCTTGTCAATTTTATTCTAAGCACAAGCTTCTCACACAGCTCTATCTCCGTATTTTTCAATCTTTACAGGCAAAACTCGGCTTCGCTCCCCCAGAACTGCGTTAAGATTATTGTAGTTAAAGTTAAAAGAAAGAATTAAGAGAAAAAGTTTGAAACAAAATTTGATTTTTTATTGTAATTTAGAAAAATTAAGGTAAAAGGAAAAAAACTACATTGAATGATTAAAGAGTGCTCTTCTTCGCAATAGGCAGCAGATCAGGGGAGGGTGTGGTTAACTTACGGGACCAACCAATGGGGGTGCAGAATATGAGGACTATGAATAGGATAAATTAGAAATGGAGTGGAATTTTCAGTGAAAAGTGTATGCTTGAGAACTAATAATTAGATTGGTCAATCGGTAAAACGTAAGAAGAAATTTTAAGTAAATGTGAAATATTTAAAATATTTAAGAATTGTTTTTTAATGTTTTTATTCATTAAGGTAGCCCTTCCTTTGACAAGAAAAAATGAGCTTATTTTATATATACCCATTTTAAATAATCCTCACTTTTTCAAATTAGAAGCAACGGAAATCATATTTCAACACTAAGATATTTGTGTACTTGTGCATCTGTTTATGTAATGTGAATCCCATTTATAAAACAAGTAATTATGTGTGAGAAATAAGTAATCAATAGTTGCATTTACTGTTGTTAGTCGTGTACAGTATGTTCGCAATAGCGACTTACAGTTATCGACATGCAGGGCTGGAAATGTCCTCAATGGAATAATTCCCATATAAAATGTCAACACAATTATATTATTAACCTTTATTTAATTAAATTAAAATATAGAAAATGATTTGGGAAACGAAAAATCTTAAGACTGAAGCAAAAAAAAACACATCTAACAAATATATATATATTTAAGAAAGCTTATTATCTGCCATTTTTGATGTTTAAAAATTTTTTTTAACTTTTCTATCAGTAAAAAAGCTGAAATTGTTCTTGAGAGTTTTGAGGTAAAGTTATAGGATCAGCGCTTCTATAACATAAATTTTTAAACATAAACACGATACATTTAAACGTAATCAACATTCTAAAATACAAATCCCTTTTAATATTCCAACATAAAGGTACATATACTTTCATCGGTTAGATATTTTCCTGCCCCATGGAGATTTTTTTCGACCCCGTGGCGGGAAGGCTCTTTGATCTTGAGTTAGAGGATGAATACGAAATCTCAATCTGTCGGTCCAGAGAAAACTTGTCCGGTTGCTTTTTGCAGTGCTCTTGTACCAGATAAAAAGGGATTCCACCTCGAACTAGTTATTAAGGAGTTTTAACTACTGTCGTCATTGATGAAGAAAGCCCCTGCCTACTCCCTCTCTGGTATCATTGTGAGGATACGAAGAGGAACATTCTGAACGATATTTACTCACAGAAGAGGTCGTTTTTTTTATCAGTTATTGATTAACATACATCCTATCCCTGTTATTTTCTTTCAGATGAAGTAAGGAAGGAAGAATTGTCATCGTAACTACACACAATACGGCTCTAGGGGCTTTTATTTATTAAAAATTGTCCGAAACTGGAAATGAGTTTGATACCCTCGATTTACAATCTTGAAATTCAATTTTCGAATGTCATATTCATCCAATTCGCACAAAAAAATATTTCGAGGAATTCCTAGAAGCTTGCCTTCAATTTCCGAAAGGTGAAATAAAAAAAAGAATAATTTTAAATATTTAAGAGTATCTCAACTACTTTATTTTAGTAATTTTTGAATACAGAAAAAAAAATTTGTTATTCTAGAACTGTTCATTTTTTATAGTCTGCCAAGTGTATTTCCATATGTGTGTGAGAGAGCTTGAGCTTCCATATTCTTCATAACCTACCCAAAATAAAGTTATTAAAAAATAAGAATATATAAAATTTAAGAGATCGGAAAACTATTTCAATCATTTTTTAAAAGTAAAAACACTTTGAACCTTATGGGAAAAAATGAACACATATTTTCAACCAACCCTTATTTACCAAAAAATAAATCGTTTGGTTCGATCCCCAGCGACATTCGAGATGTGTTTCCCATCCCCTTCCTCCCTTGAAGCGAACGTGCGAAAGATTCTAGCAGACGATAATGGAGAGAAGACTTAATGCATTCTTCGGTACAACCCCCTTTTATGTCCTCGGCGGGGCCTTCTAATGGAATGATCGCCATTCCCAAAGATGCAGACGATTTCCTGCAGCGTGGTACACCCTCTTGAGAGTAATGTGGTCGTGGTGGAATTCAATTAGATATGCTGATATATTGTATAAAACACAAGGGAGAATAGATGGTGATTTGGCGGCCGCATTTTTGAATGTCTTTAGGGAAGGATGAACAAATAGATGCCAATTTGATATTATATAACAGCATTCTAATTGCTAGCTCATTGCTTTGAGAAGTTTTATAAAACAGGCTTCAAGATTCTATTTATTATCTTGAGATTATATTGATAAAGTGTCGATTTGATTGCTTATTTATGTCTCACTTAGATTTATTGGTTAATTTTCAACCGCGTTCAAATGGCGAGGACCACAGATGAGCTGTCACCGCGCTCTTGAAGTGAGTGTGTGAGAGGAAGTTATGATGTGAGGTTTTTTTAATGGTGCGAGAGCCAGATATGGCTCTGAAGCACCAAACAAGGTGTAACTGTGACTTGACGTTTGAAAAATGGGAAAAAGAAAAATCGGTTGATATGCAGAGGGTGGAAACTGGAGAAGGATGCCTAGGACGTCCTGAGGGAGCGTCACCCGTCTTTACCACAGACGGTATATCTCACGGGAAAGAAAAAGATCACTTGGGTGCCTCGGGGTCTTCTTACACATAAATAAGAAGATAAGCCCTAAGGCCCAAGTGAATAAGTGAGTACAAATCGGGTTTTATGGCGCTACACTGCGTTCTAGACGTTTGGGTGAGTGAAATACGGGGCTTATTGCGCTAGAGCCAAATCTGCCTATTCTGTGACACATCATATGTGACTGTGGCGTAGATTTAAGAAAAATGGAAGAAAAAACAGGGAAGAGGGAGTTGATAAGGAAGGAAAGTTCGAAAATAAAGAAGGTTTGCATGGGTATGTCCTGTCACCCGTGTTTACCGAAGACAGTAAATCCCATGGGAAAGAAAGAGATTACTAAAGTACCTCGAGTTCATGATGCCAATACTTGCCTAATAAAGATAAGACCATGTAAGGACCTCCCCCCCCTTCTGCACTCCACTCCAATATTCCGAGGTGGAAGAAAAGTACGGAAATTTTTAAAATGTTCTCGAGAACTGAAGTGTCTCTGGGCATTGCCATAAAAAATAAAATAATACACAATTTTTAAATATTCAACTGATACCTAAACATCTCTTACGCAACGGTTCTAATTATAAGGGCATGATTTCCGTACTTATCTGAAGAATATAAACCTCTCAGAATGATCTTGGAAAATCATTCTCCAAGCTTCCACATCCCTACATCGAGAAAAACAGGAAAGTGGCCTGATTACCTTTCACTGGCCATGTTACCTACTAAATGAGGTGTTTTGAAAATTTTAAAGTGAAAATCTAAAATAAAAACTAAAATTCTTTTAAAATTTTTAAGAGGAAAGAGATAGCACTAACAGCCATATGTTTTAAATCTTTTCAACTCAGTTATTCCCATCTCAATTTCAGTTTGAAATAAGACCCTTTGTTTATTATACATTTAAAATTAAAACGATTACTATATTTTTACAATTTATTCTCTTTAACAAGCTTTTATTTAACATTCCATGTTTATATGAATGTAAGAATGTAAAAAAAAAATGTGTTTCCACAGCTCAAAATTAATACTCGAATTTGAATGCACTATCTTCCATTCGAGCTGAAATTTTGCACATATGTATTGCTCAAATAGTTGCTTTTTAGTCTTATATTTCCAGAAAAAAAACTTAAATAAATCTTGAATTTAAAAAAAAAGTTCATGTTTTAACACCTAGTTTCAAAATTAGAAACCTAAAGGCACTGAAGTAACCATAATACTGACAACATGTAGTATATGCTTGTATAACCTGTAAGAATGTGTATGCAAATTATTTTTTTTCTGACTGATAGAGGATCTTTTTACATTATCAACTTTATCATTTTAAATTATGAGATTTGATTTTACGTGTTAAGAATTTGAACATAAATAAAATGCATTTCACAACAATGTATACATTTCCATAATTATTCGATATAAATTTAGATTTAGAAATATAATACCAAAAAAAAATTGAAATTGGCTTTTCAAATTTCCTTTTTATATTTGCTAGCTTTTATTCTGTCAAGTTCTTGAAAAAAAAGAATTATTCAAAATGAATATTAATTAGCGTATTTCCGAGCCCCAGGCTCCACAGAAGCAAACACTGTCAAGAAAAGTAAACAAATTCAAATATCTAATGCATTTTTATTTTCTTGAGAAAAAAAATTCTAATGTACACAAGACTTTGCCAATGTTAACAACAAAAGGAATAAAAACAGACGACTCTACCATAAAAATCAGTTCCTTAATATTAATTTAAGTACAAACGATTTATTATTTACGTAAACAATAATATTCTGTTCGAATATTAAAATAAAATTTAATAAGTTATAAAATTAAATAGATCTTAGCAATGTAAATATGACTTAAGCAAACTGTATGTAATTTTGATAATCAAATATCAATCTTTTGAACCTAACAGCAGATGCTCTTCATTTTATTCTTACACATTCTTGTTGACGCCATTTTCTCAAAAGAACAACATGTTATCACACACTAATAAATTTAAGTAGAAGTTTTAAATCAAGTTTTTATTTAAAGATGGACGAAAAGGTATAAAAATAAATTGTTTAAATATAAAATAATGCATCATTTATGTAAAAAAAAAGCTTTTTTTTATCTCATATATAAATAGATATGGTGCTTAATTTATAAGAAATTACCCAGGTATCTTAGTTAATTGCCTTTGGCTTTTATAAATTATGTATTATTTTACGTAGAAAAAAATATTTTGATACCTTGTTCTCCATCTTTCAATAAATTTGAATAAAAAATATTTTGACTTATATTTATTCATTGTTTCAACTTAATTACAGCCATCATAATTAAGTTTGAAATAAGAAGGACCATATTATATATAGCCTAAGATACCTTATTTTTTTCAAAATCGATAATTTATTACGTTTAAAATTAAAGCGTTTAAGATTATTATGATTAGACCTTTATTTCCATATCGCTTATCCTTTTTATTTTCTTCCAAACCTCTATAAAAACCTTCTCCGAGGTTAAGAAATATACGAAAACGAAACAGATATTTTGATCCGATTACGGTAGAAGAGAATTCAATTTTTATCTCACACAATCTACAGTTCGAATATTCCACATTCCCACACGTCCTCCAGATACATTACATTTCCAGTATTTAAATGGTCGTCTTATCAGCGAAAGCATACGTCTCTTCCTGTTACCAGCGTCCTAAATCTTTTTCCGCGTAACGACTTTCCCTAAATCTCTCTGGAATACTTTTCAAAAATTGCCCTCTGTTTTCCCTCTCAAAATATTTGCCGTAATCACCCTCTGCGATCAAAAAGCGCTTCGGAAAAGAACTTTCGACTTTAACCGTAAGGGGGACGAGTGGAGAAAAGAGAAGACGTTCGAAAACTCAATTTTCTATTCATGAATATTTAGTACGGTTGAGAGCAAAATTAACGAATCTCTTTCGCAGTTACAAAATCGCAAACGATTACTAAGGGAATTCCTAGAACGTTTTTGGAACGCTCCGTTTATTTCGTTTGGGCATAATTAGCGAACGGAAAATGGAAATCGTTTGGTTTGTTTTTCCTCGAAGAAAGATGGGTTGTCCTTTCAAGCTGCAAAAATTAAATTATGTAATAAACTGGAAGAAATAAGTTATTAAGTCTGTAAAGTGGCGCTTTAAAGATATGCGACATGAGAGGTACTCATTTTTTCGTCATTTCTAATAGAAATGTAATAAAAATGTGAGACATTAGGATGTCTCTATCGAATGACAGAAAAATTGAACAAAATCAGAATATATATTCAAATAGAAAAAATCCCCAAATGTCATATTGTTACACGAAAGTTTGGACATCTTTGTCTTTTCCACAGAACAACTCTCTCTTACGAAAGAACATTTTGCCTGCTTTAGCACTATTGTGCAGGTAAGGTTGACCAAGTCGGTAAATTTCGTACTTAAATGTCGCCAATTCACATAATTTGGTGACAAAACTAGATCCTTCCCCAGACGAAACGAGAGGGGGAGCTGGAAAAAATAAGTTATTAAGTCTGTAAAGTGTGTGTGGCTAGTATCTAGTTATTACTTAAACATTCCTTTAAATGTATACAAATTTGTTGTTATGAATATTAGTTTTAGTTTCTAAGTATTTTTAGACTTTTTGTGTAAATGCGATATTGTGATTCGAATTCTTGTGTTCAGTGACTGGCGAGGTTTGAATTGAAGCTATCGTGTATTCATATGCGTGTGAGTTAATTGTTTCCAGTTAAAAGGAAATATTCTATATTTGTTAAAGAGTTTCGGATGAAAAAATAATTGAATTTACTAGAAAGATTCTGCTTCTTTACTGTTGGAACGTTTCCTGCATTCGAAAGACAATCAACACGTGACAATATAATTTCAGGACGTTGTAACTCATACATATGTTCCTTATACCACATCTTTAAAATGTAGAAATCCATAAATGCTCCATTTTCAAAATCTAATAATGAACTACGCATATCATGTATTCGATTTAATATTGCAGTTTATGTTCACTTAAAAGAAAAACAGTTTAATCTCTTGTTATGCAGAATAAGTAAACATGCCTTCTATTTTCACAGAACAACTCAAAAAAATAACATTAAATCTTAGCTTTATATCACTTTTTAGGAATAAATTGAAACTATAAAAAGTTTTTGAAAATTTAATAACTTTTTTCGGAAAAATTACTCTTAACAAAGTATTTTATCTCTATAAATTGAAAAAAATGAAATTTCTTTCAAAAACAAGCTACACATATATGTTAAATTCTGAGAAAGTGTTGAATAAAAATTTTAACAAGCCGAAAATTTGAAAAAAAATCCGACAAGAGATGTTTTAAAATATTAGAGAATCAATTTTAAAAAATTGAACAACGGATAGGTACTAAAACCTTTTTGGAAAAATGTTCTCGTTGAAAAAAATTAGGTAATGATTACAAATCGACGCTAGAGAGATTTTATTGTCGTATTTAGCGAAACAAAAACGTTTCTAAACAAAAATCTTATTCTTTCGATCCGAGAGAGTTTCTGACAACTACATTAATTCTATAACAACAGAAGGAAACTCCAAAGTATAACTCAACGGATTGCTGTGAAACCTTGTTAAAAATTCAACTGAACAGCAGTTTCCAATTTCCTTACTTTTTATAATGTTTCTTTCTGGATTCGGGTCTTTATTTTACAACTATTTGGACTTTTTTAACATGACTATTTCTCAGTTTTAGTTTAGTTTTACTGGTTGCTTGATTTTATGTGATGTAGAGTATTAAAGGCTATTATTATCCCCTTTAAAATATTCTTTTAATTCAAGAGTCATCAAAATATTTCATTGTCTATAGTTTAGTTTCTTGACCATTTTCCCAGTTGTCTATTTCTGCCAGTTAATTAAAACCAATATGCTTTGTAATTTTGACACATGATCGGATGACAAGCATCCATCCCATTCACGACTGGCATCCCATTCTTCATCTCAATGCCACGCCATAGTGAGGACTTTGAACCCAGACACATTTAATTTACAGCAACCTCTCTAAAAGAAGAGTATATATTGAAAACAGAACTCGGGCAAAGCATCGACTGGGTACGAATACAATGCCAAGACCACTAGCCAACCATGACAATAACCCATTTTTTTCCTCTATTGCGGTGCTTCTTAAATTTCGGCTGGTGATTCAAGTGTGGTCGCAAATCGAAATATTGGGTTACTCTAGCTCTCTCAAAACGCAATGCACATGATTTTGCGTACTGGAACTGTTTTCTTGAGCTTCACTTTTTTGAATGATGTTGAATCCTTCCATTCCCATCTTTAAATGCTTCCATCCATTTTTTTTTTATCATTTCGTAGCTCATAATCTGCTGTTGAATTTAGGCAGCTTTCACGCCTTTAGCATGCAGAAAATGGATCACAGCACGTATTTCACAACTGGTGGCATTTTCTGTTGTGTGAGGCATTTTGAATGCGCACAAACGAATGTAAACATGGGCGAATGCTTCCAAGCTATCCTCTGTGATTAATTAACAGATATGGGTACTCAATGCTCCTGAATAAAATGGTGACATTATAGCTGCAGCTGTCATATTTGAAAACGGTTCACACTTGAAAAAACACACTTTGTACATACCGGCTTAAAAATTCTTCAATGGTTGTGAGCAAATATTTTTATTTTCTGAGTGAAAAACTACTTTTTATGTATGTGGATCCTATGTTTTCTCAAGTTCTGTTACATTTTGAATAAAAATGTGCGCTTTTATGGGAAAATGCCCCTTTTCAAAACTAGAATGCACCGTGCTATCATTATACTAGTTTGATGCTCTTTCGCCATTGAGATATCATAAAATGCGCATATCCAATGCTAACTCCCGATATAAAGATACAGTCTGTGCTTGTGAGAATCTTTCCAAAATTATTTTTTTCTCACCCTATCCTTCTATCTCATTTTCTCAAGGGCGCGAATAACGTTCCGGGGGGTTTCTCGAAATACATTTTTTGTTCTCTTTCAGTGTTGCCTTCCATTCGCCTAAGGCGAGTTGAAGATGAGAATTTTTATTCCGATTCAGATTCCTCTTTGCTGCGAGTTGTTAAAAGAAGTCTTTTTTGATAGAGAAGAAGACTGTTTTTTGTGAAAGGAGCCTCCGTCGTTATCGCGTTTACTGTTTTGTCTGTGAGTCGCCGAAGGGAAAGGGGATGCTTTTGCCCGAAATACGGAAGTAAAACTGTGTGAATATGTAGAAGGGAAAAAATTGGGGTATAGAAAGTTTTGATTTCAAAAAGGGGTTTTTTTTATCATCCTTTTTTAGCGTAGGGAATTCACCAACAGAAATGTGAAATGAAATTTTCCGAAAAGGGAGGGAAAAAAATCGTTACTTTAGTAACATATGCGGTTCGCAAACCTTCCTTTAATGAACATCTAGATTTTTATTTTATAATTTCACACTTAAAATTCCAACTAATTTCCAATCTGTGCTGACGCAAATTAGATTCACTTGATTTTATTAATTATTTTTAATGTAATTCTAGGAGGCAATCAGAGAGGCAGTGAAGACAGACCTCGGTCAAGTGACAATGGTGACACGTAAATGGGTATTTCGCTCTCCAAACTTCCACACCACGCCAGTAGAAGGACTTGGTTCGTTTGTTGTTAGATTGGTAGTCAATTAACGTTGCACTTGGAAGCAACAGTACGATTATTGGTAATAGACCTCGTATTTTGGAACCTTGGTCAAGTGACGAAGACGGCACCTGAGCTGGCACCTTTTGGGTCCCATAACCAGTAGCCATTACCTTTTTACTGTTGAAGATTAGTTTGAACAAATTTGCATTCGTTTCCCCCTTCATCGTGAGCGATGGTTCGCTAGTCTTTAAGTTGTCTACACCATTTACGCACACCATCACTCATAAAGTTTACGTGTACATTAGGTTCATTTTTCGGTGAATTTTTAGTTCAGTATTATTTTCTGATTGAAGAAAGTGATTAACACTATGCATCTCACACTTAGCAAGATCATCCATTGTACTATTTATGCTAGCCTGCCTACAGCTCAGCTTAGAATCGGTAATAGCAGAGATTATATTTAAGAATTCAAAATTCAATATAATTCTATCACTCACCCGAGGACACCCTAGTGATCTTATTTTCTTCCGCATGGGGTTTACTGCCTTTGGTAAACACGGAAAATGTGACCCCGGGATACCTTAGCGATCCTTTTTCTTTTTCTTTTTTTTTTTTTTTTTTTTTTTAAATTTTCCTTTTTGTTAACCAATTTTTACCTTTTTTACTTTTCTCTTCCTTTCTTTTGTGGCCACGACCACGATAACCTAATGGAGATGGTCGCGGGCTCGCAGTCGGTGGCTTTCTTCGAGTCGTGATTTCGAGTCCTGATGCCACTAAAGACCCACCCTGTAGCGGGATTGATGCGCGTTAAATAGTAGAGGCTTCAAGTTCTCCCGTTGGAGTGGTGCGGAAGTTTGGAGAGGGAGATTCCAGCTCAGATACTGGCTTCGTCTCTTGACCGAGGTTCAAAATTACGAGGTCCGCAGCTAATAGCTCTCGTGTTGCTTCTCAGTGCGATGCTCATAAACAATCGCACTCCCTCATTTTTTCCCTGTCTAGACTACAATTTTGAAAAAACGTTTCGCGCCGATTAATCAGATTTGATTTTTGCACCATCAACCCTAATTGTCACTGTCTCTGTAATTCCTCTTAACGTTTGAATATATTGATTGATTTGTAATTAACATCGCCCTTAGATAACAACACGAGAGCTCTTGGTTCCGAATTTAATGAATATAATTATTTATATAGATTTATTTCATTTTTATTATACGTCAACAATAATTATACTTTTAGGTTAAAATATATTTATTTCAATAATTAATCGTTTACTTTCATTTTAATATCTGAACTGAATAATATTATTAACTTTAATATTTTACCGTTTGCTTTAATTTTAATAATTCACTTAATAATTCAATTTATCGTGCAATCGTTCGTTTCCATTATTTTTACAATTAGAAATTGGCATTCTTTTTTGGAATTTAGAAGTTTATGTTTTGATTGCGTCTAGGCGGTGGAATAAACAATAAAGTGATAATCGGGTAATAGTCATTTCATTTTAGAAATTTGAGATAAATCTTTCAAAACAGAATTATTTACAACGTTTTTATGTATTTCACTTGGTGTGTGTGTCATCAAATTTTCGATCGTTAATTTAACCAACTTCTTATCAAGCTAGAGCTCTGAAATTTCGGGAATCGTTCTTACTCGCCTAACAATGCAATATTTAGACATTTGTGGCAAGTTTTAACTGATATTTCAATAATTTTTTAATAATGCAGTTTAGCCCAACCACTTGGCACAATTTCAAAAATTGCCAAACTTGGCGATTTTTTGGGGCTGAACGTTAAGTCCGCGAAGCCGACCAGGGTAGCCACATTTGGCAAAATACCGCCAAATAATTCCTGTCGCCAAGGGTGGTTGGGATAAACTGCTTTCCAACCATTTAATTTACCGGATAAATTCATTAATTTTAGTTAATTTTAGTGTTTTTATGTATTTCACTTGGTGTATGTTTGTGTGTGTTTCAATCTGTCACCAAATTTTTGATGGTTAATTTAATCAACTTCCCATCAAATAAGAACTCCGAACTCTGAAACTTTGGGAATCGTTCTTACTCGCTTAACAATGCAATATTTAGACATCTGCGACAAGTTTTAACTAATATTTCAATAATTTTTTTTTAAATAAACTTTGCCACCATATAAAAACGTTGTTTTTAAAAACGATGGTTTTTATCTCGAATTATTTTTAAGTATAATGGTATTATCAATACAGTTAGTAGAAAGTGTTTTTAGAATTCAACAATGAACCTTGTAATTTTGTAACTCTGGAATAGATATGATGGTTTGTATAATGACTTTTCTCCCTATATTCTTAAGTCACTAATCAACACATTACTAATAAAATGAAACCAGTCAGTAATTGAACTAGAGTTTATTACGATCTGGAAGTAAATCGAAATGTAAGGTATTTCTAATCATGTTAGTAGATTTAATTTCTACCCACGTCTAAATTTGATGATTAAATTTACAACGATGTAATTTAGGAACCAACTTGATAGGAACCAACTGATAGGAACCAATTTGTGGTTATAGTAGTCGAGTGATCATGGTCGAGAACTCGCTACCGGCCTTTTTTCCGCATAGTCACGGTTTCAAATTCTGATGCTCCTAAAAACCAACCGTGTAGAGGGGATTGAGGGAACTTTAAATAGGTCAAGGTTCATGGTCCTCCCGTTTGCGTAGTGTGGAAGTTCGGATAGAGAGGTACAATCTCAGATGTTATCTCGTCACTTGACTGCATTTCAAAATTATGAGATCCGTCATCAATAACCTTCATATCGCTTCTAATTGTTACGTTAGTAAAACAATCAATCGATAGAACCTATTCGGATTCGAGTACTTAGTCTAAATTTAAATGAGGTTCTATTCAGTGGTGCTTCGTAGATTCCCCCTATCCTCAATCCTGTAGTATCGTACTTAGCTTAGGCACGATTCTTATGGCTTCGTTGATGACTTCCGCTCAATCTTACTCCTACTAACTTCGTTATCGAATTCTTCGCTGCTAATAAATTCACGTCTCCTCAATTCTATTCACTACATTTCGATATTTAGACTCTAATTCTCATAAGACACGTTTCATTCTTTGAGAGAGAAATTCAATTCAGTAAAAGTGAAAATAGAAGTTTGTGGCAAAAAACCAAAACTGACTATGCTGCTCCAACCAATTTGCATAGATGATCTAGATATCATGAAAGAAAGCAAAAAGGGGGGGAACATTGGTTGCCGAGAAGGAGAATCAAAAATATAGAAAGATTGCAATGATACCTCAGGGATGTGTTACCATTGCTTACCAAAGGTGGTAAACCATATGGGAGTGAATGGAATCACTAAGGCATCTCGAGGTTATGTTGTCTGTATTTACCTAAACTTGACAAGCCCCTGAGAGAGATACTCAATTCAAACAATATCATATTTAACCTAAAGATGGAAAACCTCTGAGGGAGATACCCAATTCAAACAGCACTATATTTAACTTAAAGATGACATGCTCTAAAGGAGATACTCAATTTAAACAACGCAATATTTACGTCTTAAATGATTTTCTGAAGGACAAAGCGTGAGGGAACCCCGCAATAAGTTAAGTTTTGATTCTGTAAAGCAAAGGAAGAATCAAAACGATGGGTTGCTTCCTGTGAATGTACTCCAAAGAAAGCGAAGATGATCTCATCGTCGGGAAAAGTTAGGACGAAGAATTTTTGAGGTGCAAAGGCGTCATACGATCACGAATACGAAAAATTGAAACTTAGACAGTTGTCTAGTGAGCCATGGTGCTTACTAAAAACAAACCATTTTCTATGCTACGAGCGTCATCTCTTGGATTTTCTAAGAATTTATTGAACGACCCTAGTGAAAAAAAACATTCTCAAGAAGCAAAAGAATAATTCATCTTCTGAAAACTGCAAATCAACATTTTAGGAATTACTCAGCGTTAGCTACGTGACAAATACCTAAATGTCTCTGTCTTCTCAAATTTATGAGCGATAATGATTTTGATTTCAGTTAATAAATATAAAAAAGAAATGAAATAGCTATGACAGAATGGGTCACGAAAATACTTAGTAACGATTTCCCTTTATTACTCAGCTCTTGCTCCTTTTCTTAGTTGAAGATATCAAGTAATAAACACTGATTACAACTGAAGACACGAAAGAACAAACTAAAATGCTTTATTAGTCATAGATGGATAGCTTAGGTCACTCACTCACTCTCGAATCCCAAATTAACTTATCAGTTTTCTAACTTAGGATCATGAAATAAATTCTTAGTTTACCAATTCACTTTTCACTCGTAAGATTGAACCACTTCACAAACAGCTCATTCTTATTCTGTTACTTTTGCTATCAAATATCCATTTCAATCCACAAAATTAATTGCAATTTCAAAACTAATAGCAATTCTTAAACTAAATTCAGTTTCAATCCAAATTTCCAAACTCAGTCGTCAAGTCGTTATCCTCTATCCCCCTTTCATTTTCCTTTCAATCTATTTCATTTCTCTCTAAATCACTTCGTTTCCATCTTCATCTAATAAGCCCAACCATGTTTTATTTCGCTGGGGAAGAAATTGTAATTACATGCAAATCAAATTATCATCATGTCCCCGAAGTTAGTGAAGAGGGAATCGCAAATAGCTCAACGTCACAATTTGTCATAATGGGAAAATACTTGAGAAAATGTAATATTCAGAAATTTATACAAAAATGGAACACAAAACACAATTATTAGAAACTATAAAATACAAATAGTCGCGCATAAAATATTCAGCACTTTTTTTTATATTTTTCGAAAACATTAATCATTCATAAACAACTTTTTACAACAAACCACATTACTCTTTTATACAGTATTGTATCAGTGGATTTTGCATTATATATTTTCTTAATATGTCGTGAACTTTCAATTCGTTCTTTACTTCGGATTTATCAGTTGATTATATGCGTAGTGTATTTCCAACAAAATTAATCACGGTTTTCTTTCTCTAGGTCTGTAGTTCTCGTATCTCAAGGGGCATGGAATTCGCGAATAGAAAATGGTTATGGCGACCACACAGCTTTAAAACATAAAATAATTTATATACACTAAAAAGAATTTTAAAAAGTAGTTAATTGAATACTTGAAAAAGAAAGAAAATCCTCGTTCGAAAAAAAACTTTTCAAAGCCATTTTGGAAAAGAGCGATGTTTTTCTTACCCAGTGAGGGGGAGGAGTTCGGTTGACTATGAATGACAAGGAAGATTTGAACACTTGCTCTGTTGGTCCGAAAACTTGTCCGATCGCTTTTGCACTGCTCTTAGCAACTTACTTACACTCCTCACGCGCGTGGATTAGCTATTAAAGCGGTTTTAACTTCTGTCATCTTTGTTGAAGAGAATCTCCGCACATTACCCTTCTAGTCTCATCGTGATGAGGGGAAGAGGGACATTCTGAACGATATTTAAGAGGCTGCTTTTCCAGCCAGTATATGTCATCTTCCAATTAATATGCGTCCCTCCCCTGTTCATTGAGTTTCGAATTGTACAGTTTCCATTTGATTGGCTATTTCTAGTTGAGTTGTCAGGTCTATTTGACGAGTGATCGTAGCCGGTACATCATTATTCATGATTCATAAAAGAATGTCTTAGTTAGACACACAGAGACAAATTGCGTCGGAAATGCGTGCAACCAGTAGTTTTTTTATCTAGTGTTAAAATCCTGGGTCACCACTTCGGTGGGCACGATGTTTTTACCATCACATCATAAGAGTTCCACAGTGTTGACCAGAAGTGCCGGGGGTGTCTTGAATATTCAATCTCCGAAACCGAAGAAAATATGTATGTTCACTTTTTGCAGTGTTCTTGGAAACTAGAGGGAAAGGATCCCTCTTCGGGCTAGTTATGCAAATAAGAAAGTTTTGGGGATCGTTATGATGACAAATTCAGTAAAGTTCCTAAAGAAGTAGTATACTCGTATATATTGCCTTTTACTTATTGTTGAACGGGGGCTTTTTTTATATACTTACGTAAACATGAATATCGAAGCAAATTAAACATGGCTCCGGATATGAGATTTTATTTATCCTCTTCTGAGCCTAATTTTTAAAATTTTGTTATTCAATACAGTCACAAAAAGTAATGGGGCTTTACTTTTTTTTTTTTTTTTTTTTTCAATTTTTTTATGCGTATTTGTTTGCTAACATCAAAAATTTTTTTAAAGACCTATATAATAAAAAAAATAAACATTTAATTTAATTCAACTCACACCCATTTTCGGAGAAGTTTCCGAAATCTGTAATGGGTGAAATAGATTGTATAGGAAAGAGAGGTGCCTGGAGTAGTTTCGGTTGAGGGTGTACGGAATGAAAAAGGTTACGAAACTGCTGTCCTAAGTTATAACACTTTTTTTTTTCAAAAAAATAATATAAAATTTCCTCCAAAAACTTATTTCACGTCAGAACAATCGCACTGCGGCAGTAATGGAGTTATACCGCAACTTTCCCCTTCAAGAAATTCGATAACCATCGTTCACACAGAATTCGATCAAGTCAAAAGCTCCTCTGTGTATTGTCTGTTTGGCTGCTCGCTTCTATGATGAGAGGCAAAAAGACATTTACAGGATTGTTGCTACGTCTTTCCATATTGCGATTTGTTACTGTCATACCCAAGATGCACAGTTTTTCTTGGAGTCGTCTACGGGTTTGCTTAAAATAAATTAAGTTTACAATGTTTGTGAAAAGATTGCGAAGTGGGTGTTAAAATAAACGGCATATACGAGGATGGTTCAAAAAGTACTTGTGTGTGACAAGTGATGGCGTTGCTAAGACAATTGTATGATACCAATGTAGGCTGTCATCTGTTAAAAGGAGCTAAAACAAATTTGACATTGATTCGTAGGTTCGTTTTGATTTGCTTCCAGTGAATCTATTAGAAAGAAGGTGAAAATGATCTCATCGACCAGGAAAAAAAGACGATCACGACTGTAAGGTTACGAAGGGCGTCATGAACTTTTTAGAAAAATGAAAAGTGTGTACTGAATAACGTTGAGTGAGTTATTTATACAGATTCTCTCTCTCTGTGTGTATGTTCATCTATATCTCCTTTAAAAAGGATTTTACTTAGTTATTTCTGTGTATACTAGATTATTTCTTTATGTAGGAAATGGTCGGGTTCACGAAACATACAACTAGAAAGATTTTGACGCATCAAAAATAGAAAGAGAGGTTTTTTTTTAAAAAAAAATTCTTACTCACCCACAAAATAACAATAAGTTTTGCAGAGTACTGAAAAATTTTAAAACAATTTTCAAACGAATTATCCAAGTTAAAACTTCCTTAATAATCCTTTCACGGTACAAATCCATTGTTCCACCTGGTCCTTTAAAGGTAAAACCTTTTTCTCTAACGTTATACTTTTTTTTATTTATGTTGCACTCAGTTTTAATTTTGTTACAGAGCTATTCCACCTAATGGAATCTCTTCTTTGATTCAATTTTTTTAAAGAAGCAGTTCGCTTTTTACCGTGGACTCCCTTCCTAAATCTTTAAAAAGAATAGCGCTCACTTTCCAAAACATTTAGAGAAGCCAGAATGCTTTACAAACTACTTTTTCCGAAAGATTAGAAGCTGAAGAAAAACTAAAAAAAGACGGTTGCTACTGGAACATTTAACTAAAGACATCCATTTTTATGTAGCAATTAAATTATTTTCGTATTTGTTACACCCGACCTATTAAGAATTAAAGACTTTTTATCTCCTCCTGTTGTATTTTTAAGTGCCCGATCCGAGTTCTTTTCAACGTATCTTTTCCTTTCTTTCCATTCTCCTTGCTATTATCTTGAAACGAATTCCATCGGTTAATGAATGAGATATCGTTAAGGTTTTCAATTAGTATTTGGCGTATTGCCAAACGGTCCTGCACTCATATTTTTTTTAAGTACGATGCATTTAAGATATGCTTCCACAATGAACAAAATAGTATCTCAACAATTGCTAAAAAACGCAACCGCGTTATTCGACAACGAACGCATTTATCTAAAAAAGAAAGCAAAGGTATTTCTTTCCGTTAATTTAAAACGATTCTTTCGTTTCCAAATAGTATAAAAAAAGATACTCTTTATAATACCGAAACTCTTAAAGATATTAGTTTCTCCAAATGCTCTTCGCGGATGAATTTTTTGATGCTTTTTGTGGTTAAGTCTTAAAAAAATTTAAGTTAGTCTTTAAAAACATCACATTAAAAGATAAAAATATATTCTCTTAGAGAAAATAGCAATCTCTGTTAATGTTGCTTGAATAAATTACATTACAAAAACTTTTTTTTAAAAAAATACAATTTTTAAAGAAACTACGACCTATACTCGTACAGATATGTCCGAATTTGTCTTTTTCGTTATTTTTTTCATACAAGATTGTATAAATTTAGTTTTAAAAAAAAGCTTGTAAAGAAGAATCAATAATAACGAGCAAGCATATTTCTGAAATATTCTTATATAATTAAGATATTTTGAAAGTTTGAGAGATTCAACTTGCGATAGAATGACATTTTTTAAAAAATTTAATCTTTTTAAACATTATTAAATTAAAAATAAACGCTAAAATGATTACTGAAAGTTATACTACGTGAATAATTGAAAACAGTTCCTTTTAAAAAAGTTAAAATATTTTTTTCTTTTGGATACCATTCACTAAACTTTATGAGTAAAATGTCGCATAATACAGTAAATTCTAACTCATAATTATTTTTAAAACAACTTTTGGTAAGTCAATTTTATCTTTTTTTATGCATAAAATGGATATTAATTAATTTTTGTTTGAAGAAAATCATTTGCTGATTTTGTGACTGTATTTTGTAAAAAAAATTTAAAACTTTCAGACTGAGATATAGTGCATGTAAAAATTTTCGTCCTGCCAATAAATTAATGTTTATTACAGATCGATTTAGAGAAAAGAATTTGTGATTACACGAGTTAAGTTTAAATAAATATTACGTATGTGTAAAGTTCAGAAAAATTCATTATACACATATGAAGGGTAAATAATATTTATAAATAGTTTTTTCGACAAGATAGTCTCCTAATAAATTTATGTGTGTGAGCTAATCTTCTGAAATCTGAGAATTACATTTGAGTAAGAAAGCAATATAATATCAAAAATAGTATTCGTTTTGCCACGGGTATACTTCATTAAATAATTTAAATTTTCACTGAAAAAAAAACTATTTTAG
>BMAW01012737.1:484708-500003 GCA_019974015.1 Nephila pilipes | reverse complement strand
GAAGAACTGATATCTTTATTAGCTTAAGCCAATAGGAAATAATTCTTTCATTAATCATTTTTTTTTTGTTTATCAAAACACTATAGATATTATAATATTAAGGGAAGGAGAACTAAGACCTTCGAAAAAATGTACTTTATATTTAAGTGTGCGTGTTTATGTGTTATATAATATACAGTAGTAACTCCCAATAAGGGACATTCAACAAACCAGACTTTTGTTCCTTAAATAGAAGTGACCCTTCTTAAGAGGATAGATACTAAAAAATGTAATTTAAATTGAAATGCAGGTTGTCTAAAATTTTAAATAAATTATTTATAAAATTGAGTAATATATTCACATGTATTTATCTGAATTTTTGAAGTTAATGAAAAATGGAAATTCTTGATTGAAAAAGTTTAATTGTTGCAAAAATTTATAAAAGGAGCGACAAAGTTGTGTATACTGAAGTTTATTGAGGATAATCCGTTACATGGGTTTGTTTGAAAGTCTGTGCATTGGAAGTATTTTTTTCTACTTGGATATTAAAGTAACTGATGACCTTTTAGTCCTTCACTGTCACCAACAGTTATCATGAATTTTTTTATTTGGAATTTGTATTTTGAGGTACCTGTATAGTTTTTTATATCACACTTTTCATCCCGAACTTTTTTCGCCTTGGAACGCAGTGAAGTCTTTTTCTGAGTTCCTAGCACTGTTGGGCTTTAAACTCAAATCAATGTAAAACTTAGTCAGAACGGATTCCATGTATTCATAGTAATTGAGGGTGGCTGAGCTTGAAGAAAAAGTGAAGGTCTGATGAGAACTTGCTTGGTGATTGGTTGTTGAGGGAGGGTCAGAGAGAAGTTTGATTCTGATTTGTTGTGAGCATTCCCAAATGTTCGAATTTTTCATGGCTGAGAAATCTAAGAAATCTTATTTTTTGATCGGTAATTTGTTTTTACTTTATGGTAGAGTAGATGTAACTCCTTAGATGAAAATATTGAGCTTGTCTATTTTGTCTTCAATGTTTCTTACATGCTTCTGAGATCTTAGGGAATGACCGGAAAAGGTCTTGGATTTCTTTCATGACATCTAAAATACTAAGGTTTTCAGGGTCGTTATTTATTTGTTTTGGACGATTTTTCGTTCTTGAAGCAACTTGAGTGCGTTCTTCTTGATTTTTCTGTGTGTTTTGTTAAATGGGTCACAAATTTCTGCGTACTTTTCTTGGCCGTTTTGTAGTTTTGGTTGTTGACTTGAAATCCTCTTTTACAGAGGCTTTGATCTTGATTCCTATTTCAGTTAGGGGTGGGGGGTTGAGTAGTAAGGGTTAACAGCTGTGAGTTTAGTATAGTCTAGATGACTTTCGCATTCTTCAGGACACGGAATTTTCTTTAGCTCCATTTCTAAGTCGGTTTTCAGACGGAGAAATTCTCCTATTTTATCTAGGCTCATCCTGTAGGATTCTGAGTTTGTCTTGGGGCTTTTTTCTTTCATCGCTTGGAAATGTGGTAGTAATTTCTAGCTTCCAGAAATTTCTCTCTTCTAATCTCGTTCTAATGACACATGCGTTTCCAGTTCTTCGACCAGATCGTTTTCTGGTTCGATAGATTCCATTTGGTCGGTTTTTTCAGGGTTTTCTTACGTGCCGTTTGCTTGGTACGTGCCAATTTTTTTTTTTTTTTTTTTTTTTTTTTTTTTTGCATTTATTGGAGCGAAAATATGCCTTGAAGTATTTCGTCTTAGAAAACAGTCTTTCCAAGTTATTTTTGTTAAAACTCACATCTTGACTACAGTTGATATAAAATATTTTATATCACTATTGGTATCATCAGTACATAGGTTTTCATTGATTTCTAAATATTCTTGACTTTGAGAGGTGCCACTGATTTTGAGCAATTCATTTTCATCGGTAGTATTTTCACTGAGGGTACTAGAAGCTGGAATTTCAATGTCTGATTTCTTAAAAAGCCCGCTCTTCATTGGTTTCTGTCTTGGATTTCCTGATAACATGTTATTTCTGTTTTTATCACCTTGCTGAGATTTTGCAGCAAAAATAACTGTATTTTGAATACTTTGAATGAAAAATATCATTTTGATTGCACCAAATGTGCTTTTCTTTAAACTATTGTTCCCCATTTCCCTACTGAAAAGCAGTTTTCAGGAGAGATATTTAAATTTTTCTTTCATTGTTCCCTTGTCACAAAATTAACTTTAAAATTTTCCTTTTATTGTTAATTTTCAAATGATCTTTCAAAATTATCAAAGTTGCCTTTGAAACATCAAAAACTTCTAACAAAGATAATTTTATTTATTTCTCTATACATCTATCATACTTTTTAAACTTTCTTCCAGTGTGCCTTGTATAGAGTATTCCCCTTAATAAGAGGTAAACACATGAAGGCTTCTAATCAAAAGGACCTGGAACAACAGAATTGTCCTTTAAACAGAGGTGTACCTTATTCGGAGGTGTCTCTTACAGGAGGTGCCGCAGTATATTATAACTGGCAATTTAATACAAAGACAACTTCGTAACGCATTCACACTCGCATTTCCCTTTAATTGACCTTTGCGGCTATTGTACTACGTAATTTGATTTCAGAATATCGCTTTGTTAAAGATTCGTGACTTACATAAATTGATATTACTGCAGAAGGAGTGTAGTGAACGAGATATACAAAGATTGGAGATAAGAGAGAGAGGTATTAGATATAGGAGAAGAAAAAGGAATTAGCGAATTTTAACTGGTGCGCTATATTAGTGCGCGCAACTGTGAGGCAATATTCTAACAGTGTATACATGACCGGATCCCGTTAATATAAATCTACCAGACTCGTATCCAATTAGATTAAGCTTACTATTTGGATTTATTACGATAAGAAGAATTCTTAATGATAATATTTGAATCGGGACGCGTTTAAGCAAATACTCTGCATCAATAAATTATTTTGATTTTGCTCATTCTAAGATAGAATAAAGTGGTTAGGGATTTTCCTGGCTGTTTATGTATTGCGTCACTAGACTTCTTGAAATTAATAACGATGCCAGTTTCTTACAATTAAAGGAAAAAAATTATTTTGACTCACTCATTCCCTTTATCCTATTGACTATTTGTTAAAATGACATCGTTTAATACAACTTGTTTCAGCTTTTCATCGTTTTAGAAGGCATTCTAAGCTCTAAGCGAGGTCTTTCTGCGTATTGTTGAAACGGGAGGAGGCGTATTTCCCTTCAACTATTCATACGGACATTTCCAGGAAGCCACTTGATTCAAACGACTCAAATTCCAATTATACAATGCAAAGTTCAGACATAAATTGAAGTGTTGTGGGAATGACAAGGAGAGGAAAGAGACGAAAAGATAGGAGATGAGAATACATAATTAAGGTTACGGTAATAGGAAGAGTGTTGGAGGGATGTACGTGGAAGGACTCTAGCGTTTATAGTGGATTTGGTAAGCTTAAGACTCAATGTTGTCAGATCAATGGCAAGAGGTACTCGCATTGTATTCCGGTAAGCATAATTTTTGATAGATTATAGAACTTGTTAGATCTCGCGGATAAAAAAAAAGTAGACTGTTTGAGAGTTTATAAGAGCAATAAATAAACATATATTCTGAATAGAATTGACTATTTTATTTACTTGATCTGTGCTTGAACAGAAATTAAAATTTAGATATTATAATTATTTTAACATTTAAGATAACAGAAAAGACAAGTAACAGGATGCCATCACACTATAAACTACACTAATAAAACTTTTTGTTAAACACGTATATCCGGTGTTGCTTCTAACGGTAACTCTATAAAAGAGTCTGAAATGAAATCTGGAAATATTTACTAAAAATATAAATTTATAAAGTTTCAAAACATTTTTCAAAATTTCGATAAAAAAAAACTCTCTGTTTCGCGTGTGTTTAAAGATTTGTAAGGCATTCCTATATTAAACAAAGTAACAATTGTTAAAAGCTAGATTTATGCTTCAATTCCGATACAGAAGTGGGTGGAAACACGAGTTATTTAGTAATTTGTATGTATTACTATGCCAACCGTTTCTTCTCAGAAAGCTAAAGAAAATTTATAGGTAGAAAACTTCTCATTAGTTGTTTTAAGGCTACCACCTACCAGCCACATTTTAATTACTTGAAAGTAATATTAATACTATGGATTTCCTACTTTCACCCAACAATCTAGACTTTTATCTATTCAAATGCAAGGAAATGCATTAAAAGGAAAATAAAACAACAATAAAGGCTCTTGTGGAATTGCTTTTTGTCCCTGATTATTGAAAAATATTTTGCGTCTGTTTTATTGAATCGTTTGTAGATTTTCCTGTCTTTAAAATTTTTGTAAAATATTTCAAAAATCGGGGAGAGAAAATGTATTTCCGCAGAAACCTTCTTTCCCCTTCCCCCCTCTTTAAAATGTACTTTTTTTGCACCCAAATATATAAAATAGTCTAGATTTGAAGAGGAAATTAGAAACTCCATAGGATTAACACTACTTTAACGAAATCAAAATGGCTGGCAGACCGGAGTTTAAATGCTGTCGATATTATCATTATGTGAATTTAATACATATTTAGGACAGAAGATAGCGTAATAACACAAATTTTAAGCATCCTTCTTCTTACGCTACAAAACCTGCCACGTAATTTAATTACACCCACTTAATTATTAGCTTAACGTATCAAAATTGAGTTAAATGTTACTAAATTATGTACAATAGTAATAATAGTTGTTATATGAATTTGTAAGGCCACTACATGCATCTTCTGTATAGCTTAATTTTAATCTGTGTAACATTAACTATAAAACTAAATAGAATGAGTGTAACAAGTATTTGTATATGAGCGCTATTGTGAAAAAAGCTACTGTTTTAGTATGTTAATTTGAATAAAAGGAATTTAAAAAGCAACATCTAATGAAGCACTATTTTACAAATATGAATAAAGGGTAAAAAAAAACTGAATAAATATTGGATCGTTTTCTTAACATAAAGAAAATTGTAAAACTTAATAATTTTGAAGCGTGTAAAAAGTATTAGCTCTCTGAAACAAATGCAAATTTTTGAGAGTGTTTTGTGATTGGATCAGTGAGCTTTTGTTGATAAAAAAAAATATCGCTAATTTTAAAGAATATAGAGGATGATATGGTGAAAGTTAAATTTAATAAACAGTGCAGCATTTTCGATATGGATTATAACTCTAAAGAAATCTATTATACTGAAAGGAAATTCATTATGTAAAGACAGACAAAACAAATATATACAAAAAGATGTCTTCATGATCATGACAATTATTCCAAACGTACAAATATAAATAAAAAGCTGTAATTTATATCTAACACTACTAAATTTGAGAATTTTTCTCTTCAATCTCCAGACATTAATCTCATGGAACATGTATGGGAGATTCTAAATCAAAATAGTAGAACAGGTCAATTTCTTAAAAACGTGACTTGAAAAACGCTCTTAAACAAGAATGGGACTACCATTCCAGTTACGTGATATCAAATATGATTTATATCTTTTATCAAGATTGTGCATTATTTATGTTTTACGAGTCTTACTGTTTTATACGTAATTTTTTCATGTAAAATTTGTATGGAAATAGTAAATTTTATTCTATTATAGATATCTAAAGAGTTATTGCATAATTTGACTATGCATTTTGTGGAAGCGAGGCTTCTTTAGATTATAACACTGTATATATTCTATGTAATGTAAGTAAACTCCGTGTATTTATTTGTTATAATTTGCCACGGAAAAGAACATAAAAAATCGTTTGGTTAATTCATTTTTCTATTTTTCATAAAAATCATGTTACTTATTTTTGTTCAAAGAAAACCATCTGTTTTATTTTTCTGGTTATATAAGTATCTTGTAAAAATTTGTTTTGGTTTAGAAGAATAAAAAAAAATCTCCCTAGATACTTGCTGAAAGTTCTAAGTCTGATTTTTACGTAGTCATATTGATAATATTTAACGTGAACGCCCCTACAAATTCAAAATAAATTCGCGTGTCTAGCAAATTATTGAATTTAATGTAAAGTAATTTCGTATGAAATTAGATTACTTAATGGTAAAAATCAGTGACTAAATATTTGTATCAGAAAATCACAGAACTCATTATAAAAAAATAACAATTTTTACATACATCCCAATACTGTTAAATGTATGAAACGGGTTATTTTTATCTTATTATTAGGCGTATATAAAAACATTTATCTTATCATTTCGGTATTGTACTATATTTCAAAAAAGTATAATTTATTTCTACAATAAACCTTAATGAAAATACCATATAAATTTATATCATTTTGTGATATTACCACATAGTTATGTAAGAAAACTTTTCACTCACTTTCACTTTTTGACAGATGGCATGAAAAAAAGACATTTCGCATTTGCTTAGCATCAAAACGTCATTATCTGAACACCCTTAAGAAAACTACTTTCCTTTTTTTATTTCTTTCTGAAAAGAATCTTTAAAAGTTCGAATTACCATAATTTTTCACTTTGTCAGGCCAATGAATGAAGATATAAAAGAGCAAACCAGAGGAGCAATTTAAATTGAAATCTATCATCAAATCAAAGATTTATTTTTTTTCAAGAGAGAGAGATCTTAACTTTTTTTTCTCATTTATTTGCTTCAAATAAAGGAAGCTCAGAATCATTCTCTAAGACACGGTAGTTGAAAGGAAAGATTCCGAAGAGCAATTTTATTTGACCTCAAAGCGTTTGAATGTCGAAAAGGTTAAGAATCATGAATGACTTAAAATTACTAGTTATGCCTTTTGAATGAAATTCATACAAGTTTCATCTGGTTTCAAACGAATAAATAAAAAATAGAATTTAGAAGTTATAGAAGAAATTTTTAAATTTTCTTTTACATTTAGTTCATAAAGAGGCAGCAATCTTTTTCTTTTTCATTTTCTTAGAAGTTTTCCATGAGTTTCATTGGGGGAAAATAGAATGGCGTCCCTACTGAAATAGTAGCAAATATAAATTTTTGCAAAACTTTTTTCGAACTGCAATAGTTATGAAAAAAAAATTAAATCCATTATGTTGAGGAATTTTAATGCTCCAATAGTCGCATTACATCTCTCAGGTTCATGGGGTGTTTTTTTTTCCGTGTCCAACGGCAATCGCATGCGCGGATCAAACGCTTTTATTTCTTATGCTAGTTGCGAGAAAGGTGTCATTAGCAATGTAGATTCCCTCTTGTAGCAATGTAGATTAGATCTTGTCCCTCTAGTTATGGCGTAGATGAACCCAATGAAAACGATAACTAGTGCTTTTTTATTTTTTATTAAATTATATTTCTATGTGTACATTTTTTTCCTTTATTCTTTTCCTACTTTTTTTTTATTTTATTTTATATCTAAAATAAAATTAAAAAGCCCTGACGTGTTTGGGGCGGACATAAACAGGGAATTTGTGAGTCTACATTCAACTTATGTTAATCATAACTGAGGCTTGACAACTGTGATGTGATAGAAAGGAATTCCCTAGGAGTAAAAGGTCCAGTTAGACACTTTTATTCCTATCTTTGTTAGTCTCAACATGTGGGACAGGGACGTGACCCACCCCTTCTCAAGAGGAAAAGTCTTTTTTTACAGATGAAGGAAATTCTGATCGATGTTCAGAGAGATTTTTTTTCAAGCCACTGCTGCAAATGATATACATCCCCTATTTTACCGAGTGTCTTTTGGAACGGTTTCCATTGACGTCATCAGCAGTTTGTAGTTGATATGGCGGTTCTATTTGACACATGTGCCATAGTCGTTTATATCAGTGATAATAGTTGGAAACACAGAAGCAATTTGACATTGATAATGCATTCCTCAAGTAGTTCTACATAGTCTGCGGTCTAGAGTTCCAATTCTGGGTCATTACCTCCTCAATGAATTTAACACGTTGTGAGCGGGGGTCTTGCAGCACGAACGTAAAATTAGGGCAGGTGATTTTTTTTAAAAAGAGAGCGAAACTATATAATGATTACTTAAAAATGATATTAATAATAGATTTCAGCATCTTACCAGGAAATGTGCCCTTTATTACTGTCATAGAAACGCAAAATTATGATGGAAGGCTTATAATCGTATTCAAAACGAAAACATTGCAAGAAAACAAAAATTAATTCGCCTAATTTATTTTTCAACATTACCACTTAGAAACTAGTTACAATCTTATAATCAAAAAATGTTAGTAATGTGTTAATGTATGATATAGTGGGAAACACGTACTCCTGGGAAAGGGTGCACTTCAAAATTTACTTAAGAAACACGTCTCTCGGCAAAGTTTTATCGTGCGTGTAAGTGACATTGTCTTTGCAATTTTTTTTTCTTTCTTTTGTCCACGATTATTTCAAACACAATCTTCCACATAAAGGAAATAATCTTAAGGGAGCATCCTATCTTAATGCCCACTTCGTAGCTTCCGTCTTGAGGGATCTAAGATCTCGAATATTTTCAGCGCATTTGAACAGTGACCCAATACACGGATGATTTAACGTGAAATATAGAACAATGTGATGGATACTGATTGGTGCGTTGGATCCAGTGTTACAGAAAAACATAATTTAACATGATTCGCAGACAATATGAGAAGTGACCACAAAATAGAGGACTGGTGATATTATAGACCAACTGCGAATGCGCAAGAGTCGTACGATAGACAGCTGTATACTTTAAAGCTTCCTCTCTTGATTGCCGCATTTACCGTGCTGTAGTCCGACTAGTCTGAACATGGTCTTCGTTTGTACGAGACTTATTTTATTTATTTATTATTATTTATTTATTTTTGCCGTAATTATTTATTTATTTTAAAGAGACGTATATGCAATCAATGTCTATCACGTACTCAGGTATTTAAGTGGATTAAGCGTTTTAATGAAGACCTAGTAGAAAATGAAGATGACGCACACCCAGGTCGCCCTTCCTCATCAACGTCGAAGAAATATATGGAAGAAATCGGGATGCGTACATAAACATTGAAAGGTCGGGCTTTTGATCAGCATTACTACCTTGAGGTTCTTACCACTAACCGCTAACGAATTACGGAGGAAAAAAACATCTAATTTGTACAAAACGCGCCATGGGTTCTTCATCAAAACAACTTACGAGGTCTTACTGCATTGTTTCTCCATACATTTCTACAGAAGTATAACACCCAGTATTGGACCACCCACCTTATTCACCTGATCTAGCACCATATGACTTTTTTCTGTTCTTCAAAGTAAAATCTGCACTAAACGGAACAAGATTTGAAACCGATGAAGTTGTAAAGAAAAGGAGGCACGGGTGATAAAAATGCTTTCTAAGGAAAGCATCCAGCACCGTTTTGAGTTATGGAAAATTCGCCTAGAGATGTGTAGCGACCTAGGAGAGTTTATATTTATTCAAGTATTGTATATTCAAAGCAATAATGATTTAATACGTAAAAAGTAAAAACAAACAATTTTTACGACACTATTTTATTTTTGCACCTCGTATGTTAACTATTACGGGAAAATTTGATCTTCCCATCTTCGCGTCCACAAACTTTCTTAGAAGTGGCGTATTAGACAACTAAATCAAAAAGAAATTTCCTAACATGCCCCTTATTACATTCAGTTTCTCCTGTTTTTGTTAGTTTCGAATAGTTATAGACAATAAAATACACTTTCACACTGGGAAGTAGCCATAAGTAACAACTGACATTATATTTCTCAGTACATATTAATAAACGTATTGATATTGTATTATTTTCTTCCATTTCAAAAACGGCCAGAACTTTCCAGTACACTTAATAATGTAACACAGTGTAGATATTAAAGGGCTACCAGGTCTGGTGTTGATTTTAGTTTAAGCTTCCGAGATTTGTCAACAAGCCTGTTGCATAGTTATAATATGACATTACTTCGGCAAAAACAAAAAAATTTGGAGTACAAATTACCAATGAATTCCTCCATTACATCGATTTCAAAACGATAGTGAATTGCGCAGAGTAAGATTTAAAAAATCTGGAAGTACGGTATATTTAAATGCAAAATTTTTAAAAAGAGAAAATGCAATCTCGCGTCTGTCAAATAGATTAACACGAAGGACATTTTGATAAACCAGGGCACATAACCCTGATAAAACTAAGCTTAATTACAAACTTCGCGAGCAACAAATTTAACGATAACCCACGAATTACTCTTTCTGGAGCGAAACATCAAAAAATTCAGCGATGGGCCGTTGCTGGCTTAATTATCTTTTGAGTTAGGAGCCAAATTCGATGAAGTAGCAGCGAAAAAACGAAAAAAAAAAACCCGAGCTCCGAACTAATAAACGAATCAAACTCCATTGAACCCCTAAACACAGCGGAGAAAGTTTTGAAACTTTTTACCGTAATTATATTTGAGTAAATGCCCGGTTTTTCAACGCATCCATAAATGCGAAGGGAGGTCACGTGATTGAAAGCAATTAGCAAGTGGCAGGAATTCAGGTATGAATAATTGCGAAGGAGGGAGCAATTACTGCTATTTGGAGTTATTGTCTGCTAAAAGACAGGCATGATTGGCGAGGAGTGCGCCAAAAGGTATATATCATGCCTTTTAATTTTATTACACGAACTTGTGATGTAGATAAATCTAGCTGTTTCCTTTCAGAATACGTGTCGCGCAGAGTATTTCAGTTCATTATCCACATCAATATGCGCACTAATTTGCTTCCCGTTAAAGCTTTTGACTCGTTTCACTAAAATGTATAATAGTTTTCGATTGTTACAATTAATCAATGGCTATTAAACGTTAAATAATTAAAACGAATGGATAGATTTGTCTTGATATGAATATCCTAAGCGTTTTCTAAAATGTTACTCATTAACTACATACGAAGAGGTATCGTAAAATTTCTATTAATACTCAGAAATGACCGAGACATCTGGATAAAATTTATTCTGCATATTAATGAATCCTTATGTACATAATGTTGTACATTGATGTTGATTTGTTTGGTTTCAGGATTTCGGTAGCTCGCAATATGAAGAAAATAGAATTTAATGAGAGACAATTTTGTCGGTCCCTTTGAATAGGAACCTTAATTCAATTGCCTCTTATTACGGGACACCTAATTTAAGGGATAAAATGTCTGGTCCGGTGAGTATCTCTTATTGAAGGACTGCTATTTTGCTCTGGACAGTGACTATTTAAAATAGTCTTGAATTATAAATAAAAACTTTCGATCTGTATTATATTTTAGTCACAAGGAAAACTTTATAATACAGCTCGTCTCTTCAACCTACGGCTTTCTGAAATAAGACATGAATAGTTGTCATTGACAACATTGAGTACATATCAATCAATTAACAAGTTGAGCAAATTTTATCCAAACCGATCGGTTATTTCTAAGTAATAATTAAAACTTTACGATACTTCTTTGTACATTCAACAATTAAAATGAATAGTTAGATTTGCTTGGATATGAATACCTAAGCACTTTCGAAAATGTTATTCAATAACTACTTACGAGGGGACATCATAAAGTTATTTCGAGCGGTTCGTTATTACTAAGAAATAACCGAGATATCTGGATAAAATGTATTCCTCATATTAATGGATCCTTATATGTATAATGTTGCAAATTAATGTTGATTTATTTTGGTATCAGAATTTTAAGAACGCGCAGTATAGAGAAAATAAGAGTTCAATGTGTTGGCATTGACGGTCTTCGACAGGACAAAAAAACGCTGGGATAAATCTAATTATAACTCCGAAGGGTAACTGTGCGGAAGGGTCTAAAGAATGTTAAATAAAAATCAAGTTTCCATTTGTATTATTTTTAGCGATAATTAAAACGTTTCGATTCTCCCGAATTAACTTAAAGCTTTATGATATTACGTGTGACTTCAATCTATGATTTCCTGAAAACAAATAAATCAACATGAATAGTTGTCATTGACAACATTATGAACAAAAGGATCAATAGCATGCAGAAAAAAATTTAATTAAATATCTTGGTTAATTCTCAGTAATAATTAAAACTTTACCATAACCCCATGTACATTCACTTATTAAATGAAATGATAGATTTGCTTTTTTGAATACCTTACACTTTTTGAAAATGTAATTTACTTATTGATATTCCTTTTAATTGATTACTGAGACGGGGAATGTAACCATCATCCCTCCATAAGGATAGCTATATACTGAAATACTAAAATTGGAACTTTTTCTTATACCGAACCGGGTTTTTTTATTTCATCAGAAGAAATTAATATTCGAAATCCCGTACTCCACATAAATATTCTTTTCATCTTGAAAATAAACAACGAAATTTATTTTGAGATGTGTGCTGAAGGGGAAGAACTCCCTTCCTATGAAAAATTTCTCGCTACTCCCCCCCCCCATATCAGGAGCCATTTGTCAAGAGAATGCAATGCATTACTCATAAATGTTGACGTTTTACGAATAGTTGCCATACATCTTCAACTTTGTTTCATTCTAATCAAAGAAATTAGAATCTAGACTTATTTATTTCAACATGTATTAAAACAAACAGAAAACCTTAACTTAAAAGCATTCGAAATTGAACTGTAGTTCCAAGTGATGCAATATGGCAACTTTGAATTCAACCTATATTAGTATTATCAGTAATAGTTTGGGATTGTGATACTTATAAACCGGTTTATCGGTAGACAGCGAGTTTAAGACTCATATTGTTATCGATAAATTGATAAGTTATGTATATAAATATAATACACTTTACAACTTGGGCTGTGTTCTCCTTCATCTAATACTTTAGATGAAGGATGAGTCTTTAATATGATATTGTTTGAATCGAAAATCTCTCCCGAAATTGACGGATCGGGACTTATGTAGTTTAGATCAAAATTATTGAAATTTAAGTGAATAGGATTTGAGAAAAATTTTATTTGTGAACAGATAAAATTTAATTGCATTTATAAGCAAAGGAATTAATCAAATGTTAAGCAACAAAGAACTTTTTAGAAGACAGCTGGTGGTAGAGATAGAAAGCTGAAATTATGGGAGACATCCGTATCATATCTTCGTTGAGAAAGGAGTTTTAGAAGTAAGCAAAGAGAGGATCTACGAAGGATCGAGTATTCGAATCCCCACGTAATGCTCTATTAAAGATAGCAATATATGCACGGGATTGTAAAACACTAGGTTTAAGACTCATTACTATTGTGACATATATGTTTTAAAATGATTATTTATGGGCCTAATAGTGATATTTTAATCGTTCTTTAGAACTAGAAAAGTAATTTTTTTCTTCTTCTTAGTTGAATATGGACTGGAAATTTGAAATATTACCACTTTTACTTTTTTTGAAAAAAAATAAAAGTGGTAAAGTGGTGATACCATTTTTTTAAAAAAAATATTCCTTAAATTTACAAAATATTTTGCTGCTCATATATAAAATGATGCACAAAAAATTGCGAATTAACTTTGTTGATGATATCACTGCATACTTTTTTTGAGTAAATTGTCCGACTTCGTTATTTTAGAGATTTAATCTTGTAAATTTTTTTTTCATATAAAAAAGTATTTCTACAATTTAGGTATTGCTTAGAGAACAACTGTTTTTGGTTCCCTATATGCATAGATATTCTTTATAGAAGCCAAAAAAATCTGGAATCATGTCGTGTAAGAGTTGTTTTTCATTGAACATCAATACAAATATATCTCAAATATCATGTTCATATTTAACTAAGAAGGAAAAAACAACCTTTTGACTAAACCATTACTTTCATTGTTCTACTGGATAAACAGAATATTAATAGGAACACAAAAAAATCAAAGCTATACTAATAAATTCGAAAGATATAAGGAGTCTTAGATACGGTTTCATTCTATCCTTCGCATTTCCTGGTGCCCTTAAGAACTCGAAACCAGATTGTTACAGTTCAGAGCAGTAATCTTTAGAACATGAATCTTCAGGACCAAACGTGTAAAGGGAATTTCTCCTTAGATATTGTACGTAGACTTTTGAATATTCAAAGAACCGAATAAATGCAATTTTATTTCCTTTATCGCCTAACAATGAGAATTTGTGACTTTGTTATTTAGACACTCATGCACGTTTAGAATGGAAGGAGAAGTAAGTAATATTGACGGTTCCTACTTTTCCTACGGCATCTGCAATTGCATTGTCCTCGGGAGAAAACTTAACTTATAGATTGGATAAAACCATAAATACCACACGATAATCCACCCCTCGCACTAAAAAAATTAAAACTTAAAAGAAATCTGTACACAGTAGCATTTTCAACAGGAAAATGTAAGGGAGAAATATATTCAAATTTGAATGTATACGATTTTTTAATAATTATTAAACCGACAAGTGGGGAATCTGATAGAGATTTTTCTAAGGCTGGGATTGCTTTGCACAAATGTTAGATCTACAATTAGGATAACAAAATGTTAAGTTGTATTTCTTACAAACTTATTTTTTTAAAAATATATTGAAAAACTAGTCACGTATTTAATTATGCATTTTGAGAATGTTTTCTAAAGAGCTTATTTTCAAGTCATGTTGACAAATAAACTTCGTGTTCAGTTATACATTTCATGATCGTTTTTTCATCGCAAAAAAATATTCGTTGATAAGAGTTATAAATTGCTTTAAAATTGTTGAATTCATGTGATGTATGTTCAGAATACATTGTATTTTCCTATACTTTTGCCACATTATACACAAATAAAATAAAATGTCTTATTATTATGAACTGTTACATTACATTCATGGATTAAAGAATTTCCGGTAATTTATAGGTACACCAGTTTCGTTAGAAAATTTTACCTAATTACCCGCGATAGAATCTGTTGTAATAGAGTGAGTTGATGTGATCAATGATATTTCGCCGCGAGTTTTGAACTATCTACGTTATTATGATCAAATGAATATTATATATAATTTCTAAGTTCATTTCTTAACACTCGGATGCTGTTCATTAAGGAATTTATACTATCTTTTGCACTACAGTCAAACTTCGCTAAGTTGAACCCGAAATACAGTGAATTCTCGGTTACAGAGAATTTTTCCACTGGTCCCAACAGAACTCCTTTTTAACTAATATTATTTTAAACGTTTAAGGGGTCTCCCTCAGAACTCACAATTATTATACGTGTATGCGAAAAAACATCCATTTTTAAAACCAATATAATTTACCAATGAAGCAAAAAGAAAACTTAATAATTTTTATATAATATTCATATACACTAACATTAAGTCTCATGTTTTCACGTAATTTTAAAGCTATAAGGAAATACAAAGTGGACACTTTTTCAAAATTTCGGAGAACAATATTTTGCTGCGTGCAGGA
>BMAW01012737.1:414294-481708 GCA_019974015.1 Nephila pilipes | reverse complement strand
AAAAAAATAACACTCTAGGGTTTTGAGGGAAAAGGTAAAAATACTTTAGGATTAACCTAATGCTCACGAAATCAAAGTCTGTATTTAAATAAATCTCAGCATTACGCGATCTTTTTTAGTGTTAGATTTATACTTAAGACTTAATTTTAATCCTGAAAAGGATATAATTATTGTTCAATAATTAAATTACTTTACTACCTTCAGCAATAAAATTCAGTTTAAGAATTAAGTACATCTTATCAGATTGGCAAAAGTAGTTTAATCAGATGAATATTATAATAAAATTGTGTAAATCGAGAGTGGAGGGTTAAAAACACCTGTTTTTAAAGACAAATGGCGTTGCTAAGGCCAGCTGGAGCTACCATTATTTGCTACCGTCTCTATAACGACACTAAAACATGTGTGATACTGATAAAAAGGTTAGTTTTGATTTGTCAACCATTTGCTACCGAATCAAAATTTTAATGGTGCCGCATCGAGTTCTCGTAATTTTGTATGGAGTTCCTCGTAATCCCCCTCCTGAATTCCTCATAATCCCCCTGAAACTAAGCAACCATCAAAACAATGGCGTTAATAAGGCATTTTAACTTCGATTGTCATTCTTGAAGAAAGTCACCGGACTATTGTCAATTTTCCCATTCATTGTACGGGTACTCTATGAGACGCCCTGTTACTTAGTTTTTTTTTAGTTTTGTTTTTATTAACGTCACACTAGAAGCAACACGAGGGCTATTGGCGACGGACCTCGTAATTTTGAACCACGGTCAAGTGACTCCCTGTTACTTACAGCGACGCATTTCATAATTTTGAATCGTAATCCGATTATCAACAAAGAAAAGAATTTTTCGGGAAACAATTTAATTCAGCAAATGTTTTTTTCCTCTCTCTCTCTCTCTTTTCTCTACAGCAAAGAATTTTCCATTCCTCGAAGCTTTGATACACATGCACATCAAGAAAAAAGAATGAGTATTAATTATTGATAGTAAAGTTATACTTCTTATTTTATTCTATGTAGTTAATAAAAAATCGATATGTTACTCATTAACTTGAAAAAATTTTCCATTCTCCTTTGGGTTTCAATTTTTTAAATGGAAACAATTCCAATAATTAGAAATGTTTTTCAAACTGCTACATCACTTGAAATATATGATGACTCTTTTTGCATTTATTTTTTTAAGAAAAAAATTGTTAGTAGTTTTCTCTGAACAGTTTTCATTCACCGATCCTTTTAATTGGAGAGTTCATTTACAAAGTAATTTTAAGCTGTAAGCATTAAAGATCGTTTTTAGCATTTATTTATTTGTATTATGTTTAAAGAGTTTTTTAAGTTGATTTTTTACAAACATTTTTTTCCCAATGAAAATATTTAAGAATTTACTCTTACAAAGGAATCAATTAACAGTCATTTTCCTCGTTGTTCATATTTTACAAACTGGCTTATTATTCCATCGATTTGTAAACTTACTAGGTTTGTGGGGGGGAAAATAAGAGTACTCAATTATTTAAAAATCGAAAACTTAACAAATTTTTGAAAATTTTGCAAATTCACATACGTACATCAAATACAATTTTTGGACGTAGTCTCCTTACACTCTGGGAGGCGAGGGATGAGCTTTCTTATACCTATGTCAAAAAAATCTCTTTTCGTGACTCCCTTTCTAACAACAGTGTTGTCATGTATGACATTACATTACATTTTGTAAATATATCCTCTAAATGAATTTTTAAAAAATCAAAAAATATGAAAGAAAATATAATTAAGTGAGAGATAAAACAACAAAATTTATACAAATATTTTGGTCATTATTCTTATAGTTTTAGGGGTATAAAAAGGAATAAAAATTTAATTATTCCTAAAAAATTGGGAAGCAGTTGACAATTTTGCAACTCCCTCACCCTACTACTATCTTAATGATTTCGTGTCTGTTTGTATTTTTGTATAAATTTTTATAAATGATACGAATAGTTTTAATTGATTTAAAAAGTGTTTTAATTCATTTTACTAAATTATATAAAGTAAATTCCATTTTTTTTTTCTTTAAATATCCAGTTGAAACACATTTTGTCACTAAAATAGTTATCGCTAAATGTTAGTATAAAAATATATTGCTGTCGAATATCAGTATCTTTGGCACAAGCAGATTCTAATATTTAATGAAAGTAGATTATAAATTTATCTCAAATACCCATTGCACTTGATTAAAATGAGAAACTAAAAGTAATTTAAAAGTATATTTTAGATTAAATTCTTCGATATTCATAATTGTTCCCCATTTTTACTATGATAATCTAAAAATAATATGCATATTTTTCCGACAAAAATACATGCTAAATATGTTTAAGAGCACCGAACAATGAAAGACAATTAAAAAATTTTACAATGTAAAAGGAAGCAGTTTATAAAAACGACGACAATAATGGTTCAATATTTTCTTCATATATCTTCGAAATGGCGATAAAACATTCTGAAATTACATACATTCAACCAAATGCGATAAAACGTTTTAAAAGAACTGAGCAATGTATTTTTCCAATAGCTTTTATGAAAGAAAACTTCAATTTGTTCGAATAAATCGCTTCACTTTTTTTTTTCATTTCCACAGACCGCGATAGATAAAACTTTCGAAATGAAAATTAAAAGAGAAAAGAATCATTTCACACTCAAGAATAAAGTTAACTTTTTAAATCGAGTGCATAAAAAATTCTTTTTCAATGAAAGCCATTAACTCTCAATTACCGGATCTAAAATTCAGCAAAATATTCCTGGAATTTAAGCTCTTCTTTTCTTTTCATCCGACCGGCGATGATGAAAAATGATTGTCAAGTTTTGCGAGAGAAAAAAACAGGCAGCAGTAAAAATCATCTGCTCTTTTCAGAGTTGAATTATGAAAGAAAGAGGGGAAAAAAGTAGAAAGCTTTAGTGAGCCACAAATAATTCGAATTAAAAACGCATCCACGGGACATTTAGTTGTATAAAGCTTGGTATTAGTCATAATGTTCTTTTTGGAATTGATATACTTTTGATCGTTTAAAAAGATAAAAATTAAAAAAAGAAAAATTCTGCGATGGAATTTTATGCTTTTGCTTTCGAACAAAAACTTACAATTGTTACTTCATATAACATTATAAATAAATAAAAAAAAAAAGGTAATACGTGTTATACGTCAATAGCAACGTTTTTATGTATTTCCTGTTAGGCTTTATCTATTAAGTTCGATTTTTGCCCATTTTTTCCATGAAATTTAAAATCCTTCTTTTTATTCTTCTGTAGCTCCTATAATGTATCAATTGATTCAAAAGATAGCTTTCTATTTTCGTCTTCTCTTCGAATTTTGTTAGATCACGCCTGTAGCCAGAGGGGTCCAGGGCAGAAATTTTTCTTCTATTGATAAATTCCTTTATTTATCCTTTTTTTAAATTTTCATTTCTCAACACCCTTTCTCGATAATAAATTTGAAAAAACAATTTAAAAGGAGAATACTGTAAGATATTTCATGAAGTATTCCGCTGAAAAATCTCCTGGTATTCAATAATATTTCAGTATTACAATAATAATGTCATAACATTATAGCATTATTATTTTAACTTAATTATATTATAAAAAAAAACTTTTTCATATAATTATGTACTATTGTGCATACCTTAAGCAAATCTTCATATTGTTCTGTAATTCCAAAAAAAATCAACTGGATGACATGAAATTCGCACTACAGAGGCACAATGTAGCATTTAAAGGTTGATGAAAGCATAGTTGTCAAAAAATGAATTATATGCATGCAATATGGAAAAAAATAGAAAATGCTTTCTTAACAGAATAGCGTTGATAAAAAAAACATTGTCTGTCCACGAAGAAGAACAACAAATCAAAGTTTTTTTAATAAAGGATATAATCTTCAATAACTGTAATGATTGCGTGACACTGTCTGTTCATAATACTAAAATATCCAGCAAGTCTTGAGAAAAAAGTTGCTATTCCTCAAGGAGCATCTGTTTCTGCTGTCATCTATTTCAGATACGATCTTGCTGCCAGGCTCCCAAAGCATCCCATACATATTTGATGGGATTTAAATCAGAGGAATACGCTGGACAATCTATTCGGCAAGTATTCTAACTTTCTAAAAGCCACTCAACAACAGAGGTCTTGTGTGGACGAGCATACTCATGCACAAAAATAAAGTATAAACCATTGGAACCTCGAAAGCAGACGCACGTGTGAGAGAATAATTTCATCGCAGTAACGATTTCTGGTAAGTGAGCCTCTGTCGAAAATATGGAGCTCCATTCGTACATTCAACATAATACCTCCCCACACGAGCACTCCATGACCACTCCAGCGGTCTCTTTCCCTGATGTCAGAGGGATGAAACGGTGTCTCTACCTCCTCCATATCAACTGGCGCTGAGAATCGTTGCTCAGATTAAAACGACTCTCATCAATAAACAGAGCGTGAATCCGTTGATGAGATGCCCAGTCTTTGTGTGTTCTTGACACCACTGTAAACGGTGCCGTCGATGAGCTGCTGTTAATGGTATGCAGCGTTCAGGACGGTCGAATAGTCCACCTTTACGCAGACGTCCGGCAACAATAAGCCGTGATACCTGTCGTCCGGTTTCGGTACGCAATTGCTGAGCTCAGATTACTCAGGAATTTAAAGAAATACGATTTATGAGTATATTTTATCTCGTACGTCCTCTAAAATTCAGTACCCGACCTACTGGCTGCGTACGTGTGGTAAAGTTCTATCCATTTGAATATACAGACACAATTTGAAAATGTTGAATTATTTTACATTTAACTTTGACTGGAATATGTCTGATGCGAAAACGGATAAAAAACTTGAATTTTGAATGATATTCACACTAAAACAATACGAAAATCCCTCGTATTGTTTTGCAAAAAATTTGTAATTTTGAAAGAAACCAAGTTAATGAAACCTGAGTTGTTACATTCCATCCTAATTTACCATCTCCTATGCGGGGGGAAGAAGGATTTACTTTCAATGGGAAGTAGCACCAATTATTCCTGTGTGATGGGTCTTTTGTGGAATTAGGATTTCCGTTGCTTGACTTGAACGCTAACGGTCACCAGTTCATGACCCTGATCACCTTTAGTTTTTCGTTCAAATATACAGAAAAACCTGCTATATTAACTGGCTATTTCGATTTACTGAACATAATGTTAATCTTACGGAATTTATACTACGGTCCTCAAATCTAGACAATTTTATTTATTGGAATGCAACAAAAGAGGTGCATCCGAAAGAGCAAAAAATAATGAAGGCTTCTGCAAATTGAATTTTCCCTCCAAATTTTGAAAAATGTAATCCAAGAGCCACTTCACTTCATCTCAAATAAAACAAGCAACTGGTTTTTTTTCCCTTATGTTTACAAAATTTTAGTTTCGATTTTCACCTCATTTTTAAAAACATCTAGGAACTGCACAAGATGACGGTTTTAAAAGTTGTACTTTTATATTTTGTTAGACGAGTCACGACACATCATTTTTATGTGCTGCCATGGCAACCAATTGGTCTCTGATTATCAAACAACGAAAATTAACTACAAATTTCTCTTCATTAGCATAAAGCTCTCGATCGAAAAATATAGCAAAAAATAAATTTGTAAAAAAAAAATCATTTTAGCGGGAATATGCTTGCGGCTCTTCGCACACATCTTCGAAGCATCCTGAAAAAAAATTAGAATTATACCATCATCGGTGTGGATTGATATAGAGAAAAGACAAACAAATTTTTTAAATTTATGTATTAGAGACGCGTACGTCAGTTTTCTTCAGCTTTCATTTTTTTCTACAAATATTCGCCAATTCTTAATAAAAATATTTTTTAATGACAGCACTGGTGAGTAACAACTAATTACAGTCAAGTCTCCTATAACGCGGTTTTTTTTTTAACGCTATTTCCATATAGCGTGGAGCATTACGACAGTTCTCTGGTATCGCGATTTTCTTGCAACGTGATTTTCGTACAAGAATATTCCTTGAAAAATTTATTTATTGCAGCACTTATTCCACGCGTTAAATTTTTGTAGTTGACGTTTACGAGGTAATCTTGTCTTTATCAATTCCAGTTATCAGAGAAATTCTCTTAAAAATGATCAAATATTAATTTTTTTTTCTCTTTTTTTTTTTAATTTATTCTAATATTGTCTTCAAATGTGTTGAGACGTATGTGCAATAAAGTTCCTTTGACTTGTTTAATTTACGTTACTGGAACTGAACATCATTGGAGAACGTCTAGGAAAAGTTTTTTTGATTGTCGTAATATTTACCTGGAAAAAAAATAACGATCCATATGCTTGCAAAATGGCTGATATAAAAAAATAATAGCAGAAAAAAACAGTTAAAAAGAATATGTATATTCTCTTGCGCACAAAACCGAAATTTCAAACCTATTGAAGAGTGGAGAAAAATATATCGTCTGTTGGAAACAATTATTTTAGTTTATTATTTTATTACATGAACTATATCTTATATTCAATAAACCTAAATTCAAATATGTAAAAATTTACATATTCATTGCCATTTCTGTCATGAAATTTTATTCATTAACCGTATCAATTACAACTTGATACTTTGAGATAGCAATTTTTTATATAGATCTGATTATAGATCCAAATTTCTAAATTCGCTTAATTTGTATTATTTGTATTATAACGCAGTTTCAATATAACACGGTCTTAATCTTATTTGCCTTATATCTATGATTCTCATTATGTGGTTTCCATGAAAGCATTTTCTGGTTGAATTAATTATGAATCTTTATAACAAGGTTTCATTATAACGCTGCAAAACTTATCTGATTTGTCTTATTCCTTCTATGTTTCTGAATACGTGGTTTCCATAGAATATAGTTCCCAATTGAAATAATTGAGAGTTTCTTTTAACTCGGTTTCAGTATAACACAGTTTTAAATAATCCTATTTCTATGTTTCTCAAAACGAGGTTTTCGTACAAAGCATTTCCTGATTGAATTGATTCTGAGTTTTTTATAACAAGGTTTCCATATAACGCGGTATTAATTAATCGCGTTATAGGAGACTTGACTACATTCCTAACTGACGGCAAACGTACTATTTACATTGGTAAAAATAGAAATAACCTCCCATATTCGAAATAAACTTTCATATCATTACCACGTCAGCGGTATGAGCAGAAACCATTAAGCACCCGATTTAAAAATCCCTACATTTGCAAGTTCGTGAGTGTTTGTCTTTAAACCTTTTCGCTTCCATTTTGTGGAGGAGGGAACTTTTGTTTCTTTTTTACACTTTCAATCTTTTCTCATTTCCGCTCAACATACGAGGAAGGAACATCACGTCACCAGGAGGAATTAGAGACATTCTTTCTCAGGGGCGCCCCTTTCAATCCGCATTCCGCGGGGCGATAATTCTCTAAACGAGGCTTTAGGGGTGGGCCACGCGTAGAAGAGTGGAGGTGAAAGGAGGGAACGTACCCTTCCGCTTGTAATTCTTTCCAACAGGCGATCTGCAGGAATGTTTTCCATCTGACATTTAATGTATGGAGAAGTAAAATTTTCCTTTTCCTTCTTTCGAATGTTGTGATGAAATTCTTCTCTATTTCTAGTGAATAGGGAAAGCTCACAGTAAACTAGAGTAAAGTTATAAAGCTAAAAAAGTGTAATGAGTCAAAAAGAGATGTTTATGTACAGGGTGTCACACAAAATTGTTCCAAATTTGAAGTATGGATTAAAAAGAATTTTTAAAAACCAAATCCATTGCTTATAAGAGAGTACTTCGAAAGTATTAGTAAGAAAAAAGGTTTTAATTTATATAAAAAAAAGCTATTTCTGTGTGTGTGTGTGTGTGTTTGGTATGCTTCGTTCGACCTCAGTCTTAAGACTATTTTATTATAAGTTGACGTTATCTGATACGGTTAATATGTGACGATTAGGGATTCAAACTCGTAACTATGTTCTTGAGATTTCTTTATAAATTCCGTCATCAATAGATGCAGGTTCACACATATAACTACGTATACTCTCTGATATATCCTACTATCCACTAATTAATAACATCAACTTTACTTTCTCATTTATTATTATTATTTTATCAACATGTTTATTGCATATTGAAAGAGTAACAAAAAAAAAAAATGCGTGGGTATAAAATAAAATATACGCGAGGTTAGCTTCAAAGAATCATAATACATCAATAAATTATGATTATAATTACATTTTGGTTTTGCAAAAGTATATTAACATCGCTGAGATATACTTAATTTTATCATCTACCTTTATTTTAACATCCGAAAATTATTATCGTCAGCTTTAAACATTTTATTGTTTGCTCTTTTATTTTAATATTGAATTTAATAATTGGTTATTATTTCCAGGAATTGACTGGTTTTTTTTTTATTATTGTCTTTTTTGTTGTTAACATTGGCGACGTTTTCGTATTTGCGTGTTTTTCTTGTGAAAATAAATTGCCTTAGGAATTTGAAGAATGTGTGTTTTTTTTTCCTTGGTACAATTGTCTCTGTGTAGACTTGGGTTTCAAGTATGCTTACTTTATGCTAACTAACACTCATTTTGAAAGATATTCTACTTTATCATGGAAACATCAAAACAAACGTTAGCACATGCTAAAATGAAATTAAGAATGATCAATTTCCATTTTCCCATATTGTATGTCTCCTACAAAATGATTTTGATATTGCAATCCATTCTCTTTACGAAGATGGTTAACTTGTTATTTTAATGTAAACATATCCTTCCTGTTTCAAAATTCGTGCTTGATTTCAACCCAACTCCTATCATCCTTTCCGGAAATTTTGCTCATGATAACTTACAATGCCTTGGTAATGCTTCATTTGCCAGTTGGAGACTCACTCAACAGCGATCGATTTACAAGCACTGTAACTCACGTAAATACTTTTCAGTGCAAATTTCTAGACAAAGAAGATTAATGAATGTAAGTAAAAAAACTTTTAAAAGATAAAAGTTTGATTTAAAAATGATTAAAAGTTATAAAATAATCTTCTTGAAGCTGCAATGAAGTACATAATTTATAAAATCTTATGGCGTTTAAAATCTTTTGATCTCATATAAGATAAGTAGCTATGATACTTAATTTATCGATCAAATTACTTAGCCGGGAGGTCTGGTTTAGCTCCTCAAGTTCTTATAAATTGCCATTGTTTTGCATTAAAAATTGAGCGCATCCTGTTATCGAAACTGGACAGAATCATTTAATTCCTCCAGAAACTTGTTCCAATAAAAAAATAACGCTCTCTAGGGTTTTGAGGGAAAAGGTAAAATACTTTAGGATTAACCTAATGCTCTGCGAAATCAAGGAGTCTGTATTTAAATAAATCTCAGCATTGCGTGCTTTTTTAGTGTTAGGTTTATAGCAAGACTTGGTACAATCCTGAAAATTATAATTATTGTTCAATGAAATTAAATTGCTTTACTACCTTGCCGCCGGCACCGCGCGCCACGCTTGCCGCCGCTGCCTTGCCGCTTTGCTGGCGCTGGCGCAGCTTTAACACGAGGGCTATTGGCGACGGACCACTCGTAAGTGCAACTCCACAGTCGAGCTCCCTGTGCCAGCGACGCATTTCATAATTTTGGATAATATTCGATTATCAACAAAGAAAAGAATTTTTTCGGGAAACAATTTATTCAGCAATCTTTTTCCTCTCTCTCTTTCTCTACAGCAAAAGAATTTTCCATTCCTCGAAGCTTTGAGTATTACATACGTAAAGAAAAAAGAATGAGTATTAATTATTGATATTAGGTTATACTTCTTATTTTATTCTATATGGTTATAAAAAATCGATATATTCTCATTAACTTGAAAAATTTTTCCGACCTCCTTTTTGGGTTCAATTTTTTAAATGGAAACAATTCCAATAATTGAAATGTTTTTCAAACTGCTACATCACTTGAAATATATGATGACTCTTTTTGTATTTATTTTTTAAGAAAAAAATTGTTAGTAGTTTCTCTGAACAGTTTCATTCACCGATCCTTTAATTGGAGGTTCATTTACAAAAGTAATTTTTTAAACTGTAAGCATTAAAGATCGTTTTTTTAAGCATTTTATTTATTTGTATTATGTTTTAAAGAGTTTTTTAAGTTGATTTTTTACAGGCTTATTTTTTTTAATGCAATATTTAAAATTTACTTTCACCACAAAGGAATCAGTCTAATAGTCAATTTTCCTCGTTGTTCTATTTTACAAACTGGCTTATTATTCCATCGATTTGTAAGCTTACTATAAGTTTGTGGGGGGGGGAAAATAAGAGTACTCAATTATTTAAAATAAAGAAAACTTAACAAATTTTTGAAAATTTTGCAAATTCACATACGTACATCAAATACAATTTTTGGACGTAGTCTCATACACTCTGAGGAGGTGAGGATGAGCTTTCTTATACCTATATAAAAAATCTCTTTCGTGACTCCTTTCTAACAAGTGTTGTCGTATATGACATTACATTACATTTTGTAAATATATCACTCTAAATGAATTTTTAAAAAAATCAAAAAAAATAGAAAAGAAAATATAATTAAGTGAGAGATAAAACAACTAAAATTTATGCAAATATTTTGGTCATTATTCTTATAGTTTAGGAATTATAAAAGGAATACGCCGCTGGCTACAAAGTAAGCATTGCTTCCTGCCTACCTCTTGGTACAGCATACTGGCGCGCCGTACACCGTAGCTGGCTGACCTTTAGCCATTTTACTGGCCGCCATTCCGCTCCGGTAAGCACGGCATACTGGCAAACCGCCGCTTCGCTTCTTGCTGCCAAACCGCCAACGCCGCCGAGCCGCCAGCTATACTTTTGCTGCGCGTTCGCCTTTAGCCATTGCCATTTATACCAATACCATACGCATTTTTCCGCAGCGCAGCCAAGCCGCCGCCGCGCAGCAAAGCCGCGCCGTATGGCGCAGCAGCGAAAACGGTAAAACAGCAAAAGCAGTACCGCGCAATGGTTCAATATTTTCTTCATATATCCTTCGAAATGGCGATAAAACATTCTGAAATTACATACATTCCGCTAGTACAGTAAACATTTTAAAAGACAGGTAATGTATTTTCAATGCTTTTATGAAAAAGCTGAATTTGTTCGAATAGAATGTTTCACTTTTTTCATTTCACACAGACCATGATAGATAAAACTTTCAGAAATGAAATTAAAGAAAAAGATCATTTCACCTCAAGAATAAAGTTAACTTTTTTAAATCAGGTGCATAAAATTCTTTTTTATTAGAAAGCCATTAGCACTAATTACGGATCTAAATTCAACAAATATTCCTGGAATTTAAGCTCTTCTTTTCTTTTCATCCGACGGGCGATGATGAAAATGATTGTCTCAAGATTTTGAGAAAAAAAAATTTGGCAACGAAGTAAAATCGTCTACTCTTTTCAGGTTGGAATTATGAAGAAAGGGGAAAAAAAGTAAAGCAGTGAACCACAAATAATTCAGATTAAAACGCATCCAGGACTAGTTATTATTTTTTTTTTTTTTTTTTTTTTTTTTTTTTTTTTTTTTTTTTTTTTTTTTGCCGCACGCTGCGCATAGCGCGCATACTGCGCCACGCGCTGCGCGCGCCACAGCGCTCAATAATAGTACAGTGTACAATAATAATGTCATAACATTATAGCATTATTATTTTAACTTAATTATATTATAAAAAAACTTTTTTCTTATAATTATGTACTATTGTGCATACCTTAAGCCGTCTATATTGTTCTGTAAAATTCAAAAAAATCAACCTTGGATGACATGAAATTCGCACTACAGGCACAATGTAGCATTTAAAGGTTGATGAAAACATAGTTGTCAAAAATGAGATTCTACTTCATGCAATATATGGAAAAAAATGAAAATACTTTATTAACAGGAATAGCGTTAATAAAAAAAAAACGTGTCCTGTCCGAGGAAGAACAACAAATCAAAGTTTTTTTTAATGAGATATAATCTTCTAATGCTGTAATGATTGCATTTTTATCTGTTCATAATACTAAAATATCCAGCAAAAGTCTTGAGAAAAAGTTGCTATTCTCCAAAGACATCATTTCTGCTGTCATCTATTTCAGGATACGAATCTTGCTGCCAGGCTCCCAAAAGCATCCCTTACATATTTGATGAGTTAAAATCAGAGAATACGCTGGACAATCTATTCTTAGTATTCTAACTTTCCTGAAAGCCACTCAACAACAGAGGTCTTGTGTGGTGAGCATAACACCTCATGCACAAAAAATGAGTATAAACCAGTACTGCGGAGACCTCGAAGCAGACGCGTGTGAGAGAATAATTTCATCGCAGTAACGATTTCTGGTAAGTGAGCCTCTGTCGAAATATGGAGCTCCATTCGTACATTCAACATAATACCTCCCCACGAGCACTCCGCAGCCACTCAGCGGTCTCTTTCCTGATAATGAAGGGATGAAAAGGTGTCTCTACCTCCTCCACTATCAACTGGCGCTGAGTGGTTGCTCAGATTAAAGAAACGTGACTCTCATCAATAAACAGAGCGTGAATCCGTTGATGAGATGCCCAGTCTTTGTGTGTTCTTGACACCACTGTAAACGGTGCCGTCGATGAGCTGCTGTTAATGGTATGCAGCGTTCGGACGATGGTCAGGCCGACTACAACTTTACGCAGACGTCCGGCAACAATAAAGCGTGATACCTGTCATTCGGTTTTCGGTACGCAATTTGCGAGCTCAGATTACTCAATTTAAAGAAATAAGATTTATGAGTATATTTTATCTCCGTTTTCGCTGCTTAAGCACAAGTTCGCCTGGCCTACATAAAGAAAAGGCTGCTGTAAGCGCACCGCTACCTTGGCCGTGCGCGTATTTCATTGCCAGCAAACGCAGCCGCATTACAGCACAATACGCGTTTTCATTTCCATGCCTGCCTGCTTGCTGCTTCATTTGTATGCATTTACCAGCCATTATTTAACGGAATGCAACAAAGTGCATCCGAAGAGCAAAATAATAGAGGAAGCTTCTGAATTTTCCTCCAAATTTTGAAAAATGCTAATCAAGAGCTACCACTTCCTTCATCTCAAATAAAACAAAACAGCTTGGGTTTTTTTCCTTATGTTTAAAATTTGGTTTCGATTTTCACTGTTTTTTAAAACATCTAGGAACTGCACAAGATGACAGGTTTTAAAGTTGTACTTTTATATTTTGTTAGACGAGTCACGACATCATTTTATGCTGTCGCAGCAACCAATAGGTCTCTGATTATCAAACAACAAAATTAACTACAAATTTCTCTTCAGGCTGGCATAAGCTCTCGATCGAAAAATGTAAAAAAAAATAATTTGTAAAAAAATCGTATTTTGCTTTGAGAATATGCTTGACTCTTCGCTATCTTCAAACATCCGAAAAAAAATTAGAATTATACTACCATCAACGGTATAGTTGATATAGAGAAAAGAAGACAAACGATTTTTTAAATTTGTATTAAAGACGCGTACGTAGTTTTCTTCAGCTTTCATTTTTTTCTACAAATATTCGCAATTCTTAATAAAAATATTTTTTAATGACCAGCACTGGTAGGTAACGGCTTCTAATTACAGTCAAGTCTCTCCTATAACGCGGTTTTTTTTAACGCTATTTCCATATAGCAGGCATTTACGACAATTCTCTGGTATCATGATTTTCTTTACCAACGCGATTTTCGTACAAGAATATTCATGAAAAAATTTATTTGTGCAGCACTTATTTCCACGCTTTAAATTTTTTGTAGTTGACGTTTACGAGGTAATCTTGTCTTTATCAATTTCAGTTATCAGAGAAATTCTCTTAAAATGATCCATGTATTTTTTCTCTTTTTTTTTTTAAATTTATTCCTAATATTGTCTTCAAATGTGTTGAACGTATGTGCAATAAAAGTTCCTTTGACTTGTTTTAATTTACGTTACTGGAACTAGACATCATTGCAGAGAACGTCTAGGAAAAGTTTTTTTTTTTGATTGTCAATATTTACCTGGAAAAAAAATAAAGATCCATATGCTTGTAAAATGGCTGATATAAAAAAATAATATGAGAAAAAAACGGTTAAAAAAAAGATATGTATATTCTCTTGCACAAAACCGAAATTTCAAACCTATTGAAGAGTGGAAGAAAAATATATCTGATCTGTTGGAAACAATTATTTTAGTTTATTATTTTTTATTACCAAGAACTATCTTGCTGTTAATAAACCCTAAATTCAAATATGTAAAATTTACTTATTCATTGCCATTCTACATCATGAAATTTTATTCATTAACCGTATCCATTACAACTTGATACTTTGAGATAACAATTTTTATATAGATCGTTATAGATCCACTTAATTTCTAAATTGCTTAATTTGTATTATTTGTATTATAACACCAGTTTCAATACTCTTGCAGTCTTAATCTTGACGCATATTTAATGATTCTCATTATGTGGTTTCCGCTTATTTTCTGGTTGGAATTAATTTATGAATCTTTTCTTTAAAGGTTTCATTATAACGCTGCAAAACTTATCTGATTTGTCTATTCCTTCTATGTGTTTCTGAATGCATGGTTCCATAGAATACTGGATTCCCAATTGAAATAATTGTGAGTTTACTTGCTCGGTTTCAGTATAACACAGTTTTTTAAATAATCCTATTTCTATGTTTCTCAAAACGGGTTTTTCGTATAAAGCATTTCCTGATTAAGGTGGATTTTAATTTTTTTTTATAACAAGGTTTCCATATAACGCGGTATTAATTGAAATGAATTATAGAGGAACAAACTACATTCTAACTGACGGAAAACGTACTATTTACATTGGTAAATAAAGAAAAAGAACCTCCCATATTCGAAATAAACTTTCTTATCATTACCACGTCAGCGGTATGAGCAGAAACCATTAAACACCCGATTTAAAATCCTACATTTGCAAGTTCGTGAGTGTTTGTCTTCAAACCTTTTCCTTCCATTTTGTGGAGGAAGGGAACTTTTGTTTCTTTTACACTTTCAATCTTTTTCTCATTTCACTCAACATACGAGTGAGGGACATCACGTCACCAGGAGAATTAAGTCTTGTTCTTTCTCAGGGGCGCCCTTTCAATCCACCGCGGAGTAATTGTGAGGCTTTTGAGGACAGGCCGCGTGTGGAAGAGAGTGGAGGTGAGAAGGAGAACGCTACCCTTCCGCATAGCTAAGTTCAACAACATCTACGAAATACCAACGCTGCTGCGCATAGCCATTTCGCACCGCTGCACAAATGGCTACAGCGAAATTGCTACCTTCTGGCAAGCTACATACTTCGCCGTACCACTTTAAAACACCAGCAGTAAAAAATGGCTGCCGCCACCGTAGCTTCCCGTAGCCTGCCATTGCGTACGCCATCCGCTTGCCGCAAAGCTGCAAAAGCGCTGGCAAAAAATTTTGGCTACCACTGCTACAGCAGCGCCGCTGGCAGCAGCGCGCGCCTTGCTCTTCTTAGCCGGCTGCCGCTTTAAAACGCAAAAGCGCGCATGCAAGCCGCCGCTTTAAAACGCATGCACGCATGCAAACGCTTGCTTTAAAAGCAGAAACGCAAAATCTGAAAGGATTTTAAAAAAATCTTTCTACGTTTTTAAAAATGTTGCTTTCTTCGGAATTTTCAATGAATTCTCCATTTTAAAAACAAAACTTCTTCAGAATAACGATAAATTTCAGAAACGGCGATTTCAAAACGAGTAACATCAGTTTAAAAATTTTAAAAGTATTACAACAGAAATACTAAGACAATAGTTAAAATCTGCACATATGTTTAAGTACAAGCATAGAAACTTGACAAAAAAATTTATGAGCATCTTTTATGTAATATAAGTACTAGAATAAAAATAACAATAATAAATAAATAAAGAGAGAAAGAATTCCGTAAGGCACTTGGTTCAAAAGAAAAATTATTTAGTTGGATCCTATTTAAAGGGGCTTGGCGATATTAGGAATATATAGGCGATAATATGCGTTAATGGTCGTTACACATGATAATCGTACGATTTTTTTTTTTTTTAATTCCTTAAAATATATACAAAAGGTTGCATTTTGGCGCGATTTTTGAAATCGCGCTAAGTAACCGCCCTAAAATAGGATTTTACGAATAATTTAGAAGAAATGAACGTGAAGGTCATGTGAAAAATTTTATAAAATGTCACTGAAAAAATTTGAAGCCAGAAATATGACATGAAGATTAAACTCAGACAAGAGATTAAAAAAAAAGTTATAGAAGACTAAAATAGTTAACTAACTGTAATATTTGATTACTTTTGCCAGTATGAGAAATAATATAAATATTAAAGCAATTTAATGAGATTTAATATTTTTAATATATTTAATATTATTAAATTTTTTCAGGTATTGAGATAAAAACGTGGAGGGTGTGGGTGGATCAAAATAAAGGGTTGCCGCCTGTGCAAAAAGAAATACTAGATTACCGGCTATCAGGAAAGAATATATTATCACCAAATTTTTACTGCAAGATTTGGGTGGGAATTCTGCAGAGAGAAAGACCACAATCGCATCTGTACCTCACTCATCAATTAGTTTCCAATTTACGATGGGAAAAAAGAACGTTTATTAACTGCCTCTGTGTAATGTTTCTTTACATTGTTAGCGATACAGACTAGGCTTAATCCTAAATCCGGCATAAACAGCAAAATGTGTTGCCAATTACTACAAACAAAAACAGAATGGCGATGGTGCAGATTAAACATAACAATGTTAGCGACTAATATCGTTTTCAAAACATTTCTTCAGCTTTTAAAAAGTGACACGATAAGCACACATAAAAAAGTACTTTTTTTTCAGATTTCTTCATTTGAAATTTTCCTTGTGATTTTAATTTTGCTTATGGTCAAATTATTTTTCAGTTGTATTCTTTACTAATGCTTCCTTTTTAAATCATACATGAACTTGGATTATTTTGATCCAAGATTTATTTAAAAAATTTCACAACTGGGAAAAAATATTTAAAATACTTCTTTCAAAAACACTCTACTGAAATTTTCGATTTTTTTCCATTTTCAATTTCAATTACTGTGTCGTTTTCCAAGGTTTGTATTTGATGTTTAAGGCATTTATCTACTGGGTATTTTGAATTCGTGAACGTAATAGTAATCCTATGGAATTTCTACTTCAGTCCTCAAATCTTTATTGTTTTATTTATTTGGATACAAAAAAGTGCATCCAAAAGTGTATAAAAAGTAATGATAGTTTCTACAGAGTTACATTTTCCCTCCAATTTTTGAAAATATTTTAAAATATTTTTGAGAGACGGAAAACCACATACGAATCATTCAAATAGAAATAAAAATGCTCCTATAAAAATTGGAAAAAAAATACTATTCCGAAAAAATCTTCATTACTTTTTTATTTTACAGATGCACTTTTTTACATTCAAACAGATAAAATAATATATTTTTTGGGAATGGTAGTATAAATTCTAACATAACGTTTACGAAATCAAAATGGTCGGTAGACGGGAGCCTTAAATATGAGAAAGAATTTCGCAAAAAACATTTGTTTAAATTTTAAATCACGAGAAGTTTATGTATGAAAATCATTTATAATATTTTTTAAAATCGTCAATTTAATAGTGTGTGTTAAAATTCACAAAATCGCGCATATTAATATTCTTTCGTGTTCTCAATTTCATAAAAAACCAATAATAAATACATAGTTTGAGTTTCCGAGTCTCGAGTTTTTAAGTTTTATATCGCAATAATTTATTTTTTATCATATCAATTTGCTCTCCATCAATATGATTATTCTTGTTTTCAGTAATCTATTTAATTATATCTGACTTTTGGTTATAGTGAAGTATAGGGTGTAGATTAGTGATTTTAGAAATGTTTGGAACTAAATTATCTTAAATGTCACCAAAAAACTAATAACGTAATTATAAGTAAAAAAAAAGTTTACTTAATTAAAATCATTATTGAACCAAAAAAAAAGTCTCCGAATATGGTGATCACTCCATTCTTTATTTTAAACCTGACTTTTATATATTTTTGATTTTACTCTTTTCTATCACAGACACGGATTACAGAGAAAATCAATAACAATCACAAACATTTAATTTAGCAATCTAAATAAAATTATTATACATTCAAGGAAAATTTTCCAGATAGCCATTTGAATTGTTCATGTTTAAGGCTCTCGTATACCCACCCGCATTTCGATTTCGTAAACGTCATGTTAATCCTATGGAATTTCTACAACCATCTTTAAATCTATATTAATTCATTTATTTGAATGTAAAAAAAGTGCATCTGGAAGAGCATAAAATAAGGGAGGTTCGTGCGGAATTACATTCTTTCCCCGATTTTTGAAAATGTTTTAGAATATTTTTTTAAGACCAGAAAATCCACAAACGAGCAAGTCATTAAAATAAAGGTAAAATTACTTTTAAGATTTGGTGGGTAAATGTTATTACGCGTGAATCTTAATTTTTGGCTCTTTCCGGTGCTTTTTTTTGTATTCAAATAGATAAAATAGTAAAAATGTGAGGACGGTTGTAGAAATTCCTTAGAATAACATTACATTCACAAACTCAAAATGGCCAGTAGGCGGGAAACTCTATCGATAAAGTTAAAAAAAGGGGGAACTATTGATAAAGTTTAAAGTTGTAAAACTCTATCGATAGCTTGGTTGGGAATTATCTTATTTTATGTTTCATACTCAATAGTAGTGCCCAATTATTATTAGTATAATTTGAAAACATTTGTATATGCAACTAATTCAATAACTTTTATTATGCGAATAATTAAAAAAAAATTAAAAGTTTACCTATTTTGAGTAAATATAAAATTTTAATATTTTTTTTTTGAGCAAAGATCGAAGATTTGTGTTTTTAATGACGCTGGAAAAAAACAATAGAAACCTTTATTCTAAGACTTCGTTTAACATTAAAGCTTCTTCAGCATTTAAATTCAAAAATATTTTGTTTATTCCGATTCATTTATTTAAAAGACTTATTTTTCTTACACTAATATCCGTATCCTGAAAAATAATCCAGACTCTGAGATCAAATTCTCTCGATTAACTGCAATTTCCCCAAAAGCAATAATGATGAATGCCATGATGGATAGCGTTACAGTGATGGGAATTGTCAGCAATGATGGATTGGACCCCCTAGATCATTGCAGTGAAGTTTATCTCCAGAATTCGATATAAAAGAAAATAATTACTAAATTTTTAATCGCTAATTTTAAGAGCTGGTGTTTAAATATCTTTCCACTCATATTATAGGACCAATCAGGAAAGATACTTATCTAACAAAAATGTTCTGTGTGTTGGCACCTCGTGTGATAAATGAGGTATTACTAGTTTAATGCAAATGAAGCATTAATCAAGTATCGAAGGTGTCGAGATAAGAGGTTACAAAAGTGAAAGGATTATGAAGTATACATAAAAGGGTAATTTCAACAGTATACTTCCATATACCAATTAATAAAAAATTGAGTATTTAATAAACTTATACCACTGGTTTATACCTATTGATTTTTTTTATTTTACATTAAAACTATATAAAAAAACTGTTATTGAATATCTGTTATTGTAATATATATATTATATATATATATATATCATATTTTTCTTGTATTTCTCTCGAATAGTCAATCAAATGAATCAAAATTAGCACCGTATGCAAAAACAAAGACACATTAAAAGTTCTTAAAATTTTTACCCATTCGAAACTGCGCAGATGGTATCACTTTTCGCTAAGCTACTGTTTATCTACTACTACTAAAAATCAGAAACTGTTTTTAAGCTGAATAAAATAATGAATAACTTTTTAAAATATCTATATTTTTATGAATAAATTCCTTTTGAAATTTTCCACGTTATTAAGAATATCGTTAACGCCGAAGAGAAAACATTTTAGATGTCAATTTTTCAGTTACCAGTATTATAACATATTTTAGTGTAATTATCCATATGAATAACTAAAAGGTTCGCATTAATGTAATTCTTCTGTTGATGGTAGTTCTAAAATTTATTGCCATTTTCCATTAGTGTATTTTAAAAAGAAATATAAAGTAAAGGGGATATTTAAAAAAGAATATTGCAAAAATAATTACTTGAGTATTCATTGTTAGAAATTTCTACAGAACCTTTTATAGGTAAGATAATGCACTGTCAGAAACGATATGCAGCCGCGTTCTGGTTAAATTAATAATATGATTATGTAAAAATCAGGCTTAGAACTTTCGGCGAGAATATAGGACAATTTTTATTCATTAATTCAAACTAATTTTTATAGAGATACAGTTGTATATGCAGTAAAGTAAAGCAGACGATTTCTTTGGATAAAAAAACAATAACAATTTTTATGAAGAATGGAAATATCAATTTACCAAACGTTTGTTTTCAACGAGACAATTGGTAATAAATAAATATATGATGTTTACTTATATTACACAGAATACAAATTTAGTTTATTGTTATAAATGTATACATTCCATCATACAAGGTGCATGTAGAGGCACTATTTATGCCCCTATAGATATATTAAAATACTTGAAAAGGAAAGGCTAAAAATAGTTTAATAATTTCAGTCATTAAAGTAAAGATTTTTGACTCATTAGTTTTGATTTAAATCAGAATAATAATTGCAGAGGAAACACACGATTCATTCACCGACAAAATCTTAAGGCCACAACAGTTTTGTTGATAGCATAAGAAAAATGGCGGAAATCCAAAAAAAATGGTGTATGAGTGCAACATTAAAAGTTTAATGCATGCAAAGTAGTCTGTCCATGAAAACGTTTCATTTATTCCAAAGAAATACAAAATAGTAAGAAATATGGGCGACATAATTGTTAGGCCACAAAAGGAAATAAGGAAAAACTACCACAATACTTTGCTGAACCACCATGATTCGTAATTACATCAAATAATCAAAGTCAAAGAGTTTGTGAAATAAGTTTACAGGAAAGTTATTCCACTCTTTTAAAATCGATGCTTTCACTTACGAATCGCTATGGTACTGTTGACGTTATTGTAAATGGTCTTAATTAAATATTCTCATGCATACTGTATGGTGTTTAGTACCGAGTTTCTGGCTAAAAATTACAATGTAGACACTCCATTAGCTTCTAAATACGCAGCTGTAGAGTTAGAACGATATGTTAACCACCGATAATTGGTGACAAAGCATTAAATGCTCTCCAAGTATATCTTGATGATGTATGTCCATTTGACCATTTATTAAAGCAATATCCACTTCGCCATCATATCGGAAAACATCCCACACCATGACAGAACCACCTTCATACTGTCTTCCAGATAAAAGATGTTTGTCATCCTTTAAATCGAGCCAATTATAATCTATCCTTTCAGAGCCACCTCAGTTAAACTTTTTTTCATCTGAAAAATAACAATTTTCCATTCATCTGTCCAAGACGTATGATTTCGAGCAAACACTAACATTCTGTTCGGCTGGCATGGTAAGGGGAGGTTTACAGGCCATTTTCCTCCAAATAAGCCTGAAATTTGTTTCAAGCCGACATTGAACTGTCCACACATAACACATCAGTGAAAGTTTGCGCGAAATTAGACCAGTAAACACTTCTTCATGTAGAATTTAATGCAAAATCATTCTGTTTTCTCGAACAGATGTAGATTTCTTTTTTTCCATTTTTTTTTTTTTTTTTGAAGGGGGGTGGTCATAATTAAAAAAGTTTTTAAGATAATTTTTCACAAACGTTTTTGATCGTCCTATGCATTCAGCTATCTTCAATCAGGGTGACATTTTTTAAATACATCATTAGTTTCATGCACATGCAATGTTAAGAGACTTTTTTTTACCCAATTCTGGAAAAAAAAACATTTATTAACCTGGACGATCCTTTTCATTTTAAGAGCTATCAATTTGGTTAAAACACCTAAGCCAATTTCCAGGTACGAAATAATGCATAGAGTTAATTTTTGTCGCACCTTCGTACAAGCTTATTTGGACTTTTCAGCTGTCATCATTTGACAAACCAAAATCTTGAACCCATATGTAGCATTTTCCGCCTTCTCCTTTTACACGTTAAAGCAAGATAAAAATTCTTGTGGCCTTAAAATTTTGTCGGTGACTATACTACAATATTTCTGAATTGAATTCTAAAAAGATTACAGATCAGATGAACAGGCTTGTTCGAAAGACTCCAGTTACAAGATTTTAAAATTTCTCTGTTACTAATAAAACGTGAAGTCTGAATTTCAGTTTCATAACAAGAGTTTATTTAATTTAAATTGCGACCGAGAGAGAGAGAAATAATAGTTTTTTTTAATTAAAGGTGAAATTCAATTACTATATTTTAATTTATTTCTCTCGATTTAGTCATAAAAATACAGCACTTAGTTAAATTTTTGAGCAACAAAACGCTATACAGACCAGGAACAATTGTCCACGAAACTTTTCAAGGGGAAAAAAGGGCTTAAAAATTCAACAGACTAGTCTTCATTTTTTTAGGAAAAAAAAGGTTAATAAGACTTAAAGATTAATAATAAAAACTTAAAAAGCATGTTAATAAATTTCCTTTTAAAGTAGCGGAAACATAAATTCTTGAACTCTTATTAAAAACCATTTTAAGTGAAAGCAATTCTGTAATAACTCTCCTCTTTTCCAGAACCCATATTCAGAACAATAAAAAATACTGAAGGTAAATTTCCAGAATTCGGTCAAGCAAATAACAAAAAGCAGGAGAGAAAGAGAGAAGAAAAAAAAGAAAAAATATGTACTCTTTCTACATCGTAAAGTCTCCAAAACTCAACCGAACTTTTTTTTTCACACCATTTTTGAGGGGGAGAATTATTTCGAACACCAAGGAAGCGCAAAATGATAAAATAATGAAGTCGCCAAATAAGAAGGCCTCTGTAATATCTTGTAATTAACGAGTGACAGAAGAGAGGAAATAATGCAAAAGAGAAAGAACAAAGTATGAAAGCAAACAATCAATAAAATGAGATACTCGGCCGTCTTGGTAAAAAAAAAATAGATAGAAAGAAAAGAAGCAGAAGAACCAACATGTTAATAAAAGGTAAAAACGAAATGAACATTTAGTCTGCTGAAGCGGATAGATTTAAATTAATTTTTTTTTTCTTTTTCGAAACTGAGAATTTATATTTGAGAAGGAAGTTGCAACTTGGTCGAATGAACAATAACGTAAAAAAAGCTGAAATGTGTTTTCAGGTAAGGAAAACGTCATAATTAGTTATTTTCTTAATATTTCGCGTTTCGCAAAAAGTGTTAAAGCAACATTTAACTAAAGAACCGTGTTATACGTAAATTACCTGTACATCTGCGCTTCTTAAACTGACGGTGGAAACCCCAATTGGGGTCGCGAAATATTAATTTAGGTAAATAAAAATATTAATCGCAATCTATCCATTATCTTCAATTAAATATATTGCCTTTTCTGTGTTACGCTATTATAAAATCTTAGTATTAGCTAAAGAGAGTTGTAAATTATATTTACATATTGCAAAAATACCTTAAGCGCATTATTATAGCGGTATCGCATACCAATTTCAGCATATTTCGAAATCAAAATATGACCACATATGCATCATACGTATCCGGCGCCACTTAAGTGATAAATCTCCTTGATGAATTCTGGATCAGAGTTAGAGTTGAATTTCCTACAATTTCGAAAATGACATAAGGGTTATTCAGCCATTTAGCATTACATGCTTATGTGAAACGACTTCTACAGCTTTAACATTTCTTAATTCCAAATATCATTCAATTCTGAAAAATGATGAAAATTCTTTTTTTTTTATTCCAGCAGTGCAAAATATTGCACCAAGATTTAGATCGTTGGGCAACAAAAAGCAAACACATCCGTTTATTTAATTTTTGTTTACTTGTAACAAATTTTAAAATTACTTCTTTTCATTTTTCACTTTGTTTATAAGTATTATTTTAATTCTACATTTCATAATAAATCTCAGTATTTCCTTTTTTTCAAAGGTGCTTCAAAGAATAAGTAATTTTTTTTTTACAAAATATAAATTTGACACTAAAGTATACCTTTTAATGATAAAAATTATGAGTATTTTATTTTAATTTAATATAAAAGAAATTTTTGTTAAGCATTAAATAAATTGGAATTTAAATGTATTTATTTATTAATTTGTAAATTAAATTAAAAATCAAATAACATATTTTTTTCATGCATACTTAGGAGTGATGGGAATCGTTCGAAATTTTCAAGCAGGGGAGTGGGGTCATAAGACTGAAAAGTTTAAGAATCCCTGCTGAACATTATGAAGTATCATAGTTAGGAATGAGATAAGTCGTGGAATTTCAACTACAAATAAATTTATTATTGAAATTCAATTAATTTTTAAATAACTCCGTTTACTTATTTACAAATTTTTATGATGCATTTTACTTAAAGAGTAATATAATTTATCTGATCCCTCAACTGCTAAAAATCAGCAATTTCGTCTATTGAAAGGCAAAAACTTGTGAATTTAAAAATAATTATACCAAAATGTAATCGAGAATAATTTTAGCTTTTTCAGAAATGAAAATACTATCGGTTAAATTCTATTTTACCCCACTCGGCGACAAAATTTCTAGTTGCGACAATATACGCCAAAAAGGTTGCTTTATTACATCTTTAATATGGTTCTGTTACTTCGTTGCCCACTGGGCAAATGAAATATGCCATACGTCACCTTTTTGGTGCGAAATAAGCATTTCATACCGTGAAAATGAATCGATTCAAATAGATCTTAATATTTATCAAAACATTTTGTTTCCTATAGTATTGTCAAGCTAAAATATAATATTGAAATTGTAATCTTTTTAACATCAGCTATCTGAAGTCTTATGAATTAACATTCGTCTAAAATAACTTAAGAATTTTTTTATTAAGGAATTATTCAATATGAAAAGAAAATAACGTGGGGATAAATTATTGAATATTTTCAAACTAAATATTAAAAGTAAAAATTGTATTCTTCCAAAAGAAAGTGGAATAAAAATTACATCTTAGTCAATGTTCACGGTGTAAAACAGTTTAAATAAATATATATGACACAATAAATATCTAAACATTTTATACCATTTCTCAAACTGATATTTTTTAAAACCTTACTAGATTTTTTTATAAATTTAGACTGATGAATGAAACGAAAAAATGTAATTTTATTCAACTAAAAATCAGTAACTAACTTCCTTTGCCTCATCTCTACTTAAGACATTTCAAGAATACAATTGACACACAAATACATACTGAGAAGATATTCGAATCCACAGTTAGACACTATAAATATATTTCTTCGAAAATCTAAGAAATATCTAGAATTTCGGAAACATGTTTTTGAATTAATAATGAGGGGCTTTTTTAAACTAATTTATAAATAACATGAAAGTAAGAACTACTGAAAAATAAGGATAGATTATAATTTTGTTTTTAAAACATAATTATGTTTCGAACTTTAATCTTAATAATTACAAAAAATTTATAATTTTTTGTTTATTTTTAATATGTCATCTTTATTTATCTTCTGCCCTTATATAAATATAAAAATTAATTTCTTTGAAAGCGAATGACTTGAAATTTAATTTTAATTAATGTTTGCTAAACTAACATAATTATTTGCAGTCATTTATTAGAAAACTCTTGTTACTCAAATAACAAGTAATACAATATTTACAAATATTTTATTAAATTCTCGAAAGTTCTTCATAGAATTTTCTTAGTAAAAATGAATATTTTTTAAGTCATTTTCTGTTTCAGCTCATTTTACTTGTGTATTTTGTTAGAATATTTTATGAACAGCATAATTAGTTTTATTTATCCCTTTTTTGTTTTAGTTTCTATGAAGGAAAAAAAGAATATTGTTTCGTAATCTATTTCTTTCAAATTTTTTGGTAAAAAATAAATATGCATAAATATTTTTAATAAAATTATATAAATCTTAGACAAAGATATTCTCATTAGTATAATACAATTTTCTTATAGGATATGTAAACAGAAAGATTGCACATGTTCTTCCAATAAATATTTATTATTATTTCATTTAATTTACAAGCGTCTACTGTCTTTACACATGAAATAGTAATAGCTAACATAACGTATATATTATACATACGATAACATAATATATTAACAGGGAAAACGTTATTTTACAAAAGAGAACAAGATAAATTTGGAAAGGCTGTACTTAAAAAGAATGTATTGTTTGGTTTTGTTATACTTGTGATGTGAATAACGTTCCTTTCTATCTCATACAAGCGATAAAAAGTATTTCAAAAACGTATTAAACTTGCGAAAAATGTTCTATTTGTGCACAAACATAAAATCAAAAATTTTGAGTCCTATCAAAAGTAAATAATCGTCTGCCAGTCAAAATCACTATTATTTAAATATTCTGAGTGACATAATTTAAATGTTGTAGCTAGAATAAAAAGGAAATACAACTTTCATTATAAATAAAGAAAAAAATTATTAACATTTTAGTCATTTCCAATATGATAAGTTCGGCTATACATAAATGTATTGAAATCCACTGAGCAAAAATTTGATGCATGTCTATCGCAGAATTCATAGACGTTTTATATTCGTGTTATTTTCCTTTTAATAACATATTCGCATTCAATGCTGATTTGAAATTCTTTATAGTGTATTCTTATTTTTTTCTTCATGACAGGATTTTTATATATAATATCTTTTCTTCGTAGATTTATGTTTAACGAATATTTTCCCCGACAATTGAAATATTTTATATTAGAACCAAAAACCAAATCAACAAACATCGATTTGCAATTGGCAGTGGCAGGTCTTGAAAGTTCCATTAGATTCCCTCCCAACCGCTGACCCTGAGGAAGGGGGGAAGGCAGAAAGGAGACTGGCCCTGATCTAGATGGATGGACGTGGCGACAAGTCCTGCAAACGTGACGTGAAATAAAAAGACATCGCGCCTCTACTTACATTAACGACATGTCACACACTGTGACTGTTATGTCGATATCAAAGGGTATAAGGCCTCTGCCACCCCTTCGGTTGGGAATGAATTTTTTACCTTGGAACATCTGAGGTTCGGAGAGAAGACTTCGAGTGGAACGGACTGCATCATTAATTACGATGCCAGGGACGTATACTTTCGGATTAGTGTTTCAACCGCAGAAAAATAGAGGAGTTGCTCTACAATGACTGCTCACGGGTCAATGAAATGGGATCAAATGGTTGAGCTAATTAATTTCGATTTTGATGGAAACAAAATGAATCTTTTGAATGATGGTTGTGCTGCCGATGGGAGTAGTTCTAAGGTCTATTTTTAGAGAATAGTTTGCAACAGATTCTGATTTTCAGAGTCATTAATTATCCTCCATTAAGGTGAGATATGAATTTGTTATTTGTTAAGACTAAATATCTGAGTTTGGAGCTATCAGAATTTTTTGATTGATGTGTCATTACTTCATTAAGCCAGCAATTCCAAGCCAAGGGTGTGCGTATCCCAAAGGGTACTCGAGAGATCGTTAGGAGAGTGCATGAAAAGAAAACGGCCTATAACAGTGGTCGTCCAGCTAAAATAATTTAAAAAATAATAAAAAAGGATAAAAGAAATTTTAAAAGGTAGGAAGAGATATTTCCTAATATTATCAGTTGTAATATTAACCTCTGTCAAAAAGTTTTTCCGAAGAAAGAGAAGTTGCATCCGCTGGAAGAATCAACTTGTCCTTCTCCCGCCATTCAAGAATGGCGAGGGATTGCATCCACTAAGGCATAAAAACTTGAAAAAACAATACATTTTGAAGGTTCGATGGGAGTGATGTTTTTACCTGCAATAATAAGGATTCTGTTTGTCTACCTCGTGATGGGGAAGGTCGATTAGCCTTCAGTGCCAGTGGCATTCCGAACCTTCAGTCATTAGGTCAGAAGAAAACTTGTCCCTTTGCTTTATACAATGTTCTTAGCAACTAGACGAAAAGGGATTCTCCCTCAGGACAGTTATTCCAGTTTTTTAACTTCTGTCGTAACTGTTGAAAAGAGCCGCGGCGTACCTACCCTCCAATATCATTGCGATGATACGATGAGGAACATCCTGATTCCTTGGTATTAATTAATGTCTCACTAGAAGCAACACGAGGGATATTGGCAACGGACCTCGTAATACTAAACCTCGGTCAAGTGATGAGAACGACACCTGAGCCAGTACCCTGCTCCTAACACCCACACCACACCAACCGGATGACTTTGAGCCACAACAAATTTAACATGCATTAGCCTCGGCTTATACGGCTGGTTTATAGTTGTATCAAGGCTCGAATCTACGACTTGACGAAAACAATTGACCGCGAGTCCGCTACCATGACCACTACGCTACCGCGACTACAAAGAAAATTCTGAACGATATTTTGAGAAGGTTGTTTATTCCGACTATTATTATTTTTTATATGCATTCCCTTGCTGTTATATTGAGTTTCATTTTGGGTAGTTTATTTTTGACGTCATCGACTAACTCTAATTGAAATGTCTGGTCTATTTAGCGCTTGTGTCATAGCCATAATATCATTAGTTACAGTTTGTGTGTGATTGTTGCAGTTTGACACACAGACGCAAGTTTCTTACGTCGAGGATACATGCAACCAGAAGTTCTAAGCTGTGTTGCTATCTAGTGTTCAAGTCCTGGATCACACTTCAGCGGCAGTGATAAAGCGCATTGAAGTGGTAATTCTGTATGTTTCCAGACACATCGGGGGAGGCAATTTTCTGCCCCGTGGTGGGATAGGTCGATAGACTTTGAGTGCCGACAGCATTTGCAACCTTCAAAATTTAGATCCGAAGGAAACATGTCTTTTCGCTTTTCACTCTTATCAACTACACCAAAAGGGACTGCTCTTCTGGCTACTTATTAAGGCGTTTTAACTTCAGTTGTCAATGATGAAGGGAGCCGCTGCAAAGGAAATTAAATAAAACTCGCTATTTAATTAAAAATTTATCCCCTTTTGAATCAAATACTTCAAATATTTTAATATTCAGTACAACCTCAAATATCCCATTAAATTTTCTTTTTTTCTGATCTTAGAGTTAATTTGTTTACTTACTTCAAGTATTGAAAAAGGGACTATTTAATGAAAAAGTCGACCCTTTTGTTTAATTTAACATACGTCCTTTATGGAGAATTTTTCAGAATATGTAACAGGCGAAAAGATTAGATGTGTGGGGAGGGAGGGGGGAGCTGGAGGATTCATTTGGGGTACGTGCAAAGGAACCGCACGGACTGAAAAGGGTTGAGAACGCTGCTTTAAACCTTTGGTGATAGAATTTATAATTCTGGACCTCTAACAAATGTTTAGGGAAACACAAGTGCTGGTGTCTTGCTTTCCAATTTTTCAAACAACGCTGGGCGTAGATTTTGGTGCTCTATTAGACTGGAAACGCTACAGATACCTTTATTCCCTGTGATTAATTGTACTTCAAGAATTATATATATATATATATATATATATATATATATATATATATATATATATATATATGTACATTTGCTCAAATCCACGAACTGATGGAAAAAACGCGGGCCGCGAGTTCATGAGCATGACTACTAGGCTAACCAGCCATTAGGTCTATAGGTAAGAAAAGTCATAAGTGTGACATTTAGATTAAACCGATGTTATGTACCTACTTGCCAGTATCAAAATTGATGAATGGTCAAATGGAATTGATCAAATGGTCTATCTTATATTTGGATACAGATAATGATGGAACTGGAGCTTGTGACGTTGTGCTATTCGCGGTTTCCTCTTCACTAACCTAGGGACTTTTTACAATTTGAATGGTATGAAGTTACAAATTCTTGTCAATCAAATAAAACTTGATTAGGTAAATTAGATGAAGATAAGAAGTCCAGTGAATAGAATTAGGGATAGTGATATATAAGTGAAATAAAATTGAAAAAATAAGAAGGGAGACAAATGACAACGACAAACTGATAGATGTATGTAAATTGAATGCATTAATGTAATTAATCGTCGGTTGTAAAATTGTTTAGAAGAGACTTCTGATTAGAATAATAGGTGTAGAACCTGTTATATTCAAGAAAAGTCAATAGAAGCAAGGGAATTGGTAAGCTAAGACTTTGTTGTTTAAATGTAAGTTAGGATTGAAATGAAAAAGAGTGATCTCACACACATATTCTGTGAAGATAGTAAATAAAGTGTGTTGTCCTTGTTCTAATACCTCTTCAATTGAATTGTGACTGTATTGACTATTTCATTGACCTTTAAGATATATGAGGTGTTAAATAACGAAAGGAAGACGATACAAGCTTTAAACAGAAAAACAGTCCTATAAATAATCTTTTATTAGAGATATTTAATATACTTGATAAACATAATAAGTACTTCAAATTATACCAACTTTTACGAATTTTTTTTTAATTAATATAGTTAAAATCCTCCACAAAATATATATGTAGGAGGTAATGGGCACTACCCTCGTTTTTTAAAATTAATTGTAAGGTAATTTTAAAATGTAATAAAGCATTAAAAAATGCCATAATTTAAACGTCAGTAGTCCAATGAATGCAATATACCACGGTTTATTGAAAAATGCTCATTAGCAAGCATTTAGTAAATAAAGAAGCAAAAACATCTTTTAAGATGCTTTTCTGAAAAATTTCAAAAATGGAAATAGTACCTCCGTTTACTCCATTTATCTCCGGCATGCAGATATATATCATAGATTGTACTTATAAAAAGTTTTTAAGCAACAATAGACACACTTATGCAGTAATTCTCTGCAATCGTAGATCAGTTCAAAAACATTTTAGGGTATCCTAAAGGGGGAAGTAATAAAGGAATAGAAATTGACTTTATTTAGTTTCATTTTACAATGAGCTTATGTTTTTCTTTATGTTTAACTCAATAAAGTAGAATTATTCAAAATGAATATTAATTAGGATAAAGTAAGCGTCAATATAATGTTAATCTTTTGAACCTAATATCAAGTATCCTTTATTTTATGCCGAGGCATTTTTGTTGACACCATTTTCTGCAAAGAACCACGTGTTTGCACATGTTAATAAGATTAGTATTTTTTAAACGTTCTTATCAGTATATATAGAACATTTTCTATAAATTTATCAATTATGGTACATAAAAATAAAAAGGCTGACTATTATCAATACATAATATTATATACTCGTATATTAAAATGTATTGTCGCATTGATATTTTAAAAGGTGAAGTATTGCTTAACCCTATTGGAAACATTTCTAGAATAGTGCTGCAATAATGTTTTCATGGAAAAGGCTTTAAAATCAGCCCTGTTTCAATGCGATTATACTTTCAAAGTACCTTGATGAAATTAGCATAATTTTTGTCTGTAATACACGAGTACAAAACTTACTCTGTATTTTAGTTCATAAGAAACTAATAAACTCAAAAAGTTTCCAATTCCATTTATAATAAAGAGTATGCTGTTTTACCGTTCATTCATGCTACTATTTTGGGAAGAATAGAACCTTATAATTTAAGAATGTTCCAAAAACAATACAGGAAATTATGGGGCGTATTTGTCATACTCTATCTGGTTTCTAAATTCATCAAAATACTGCCATTTTGAACTAAATGGACCTTTGATGAATGCTAAAAAATCTTTATGTAGGCTATATAGATATGGCATTTGCCATTACCCGTAAAAAAATAACTGTCTTGAATGAGTAATTTAAAATTTCTAAAATAAGGTGAATATTTTCACTTTATTGTTTATTCCGCCCCCTAGCCCTCTTGTTATAATCAATAGATATAGTGCGTATCTCAAGTACGAAAAAAATGGCAGCTTTTGACAACAAAATAAATGAAAGCAAACGATTATACGATAAAAAATCAAGTTGTTAAAATAAATGTTAAAATTATAGCAAACGATAAAATTTTTAAGTAGACACTAATATTCCATTCAGATATTAAAATTAAAGCAAATCATAAAATATAGAGGTAGACAATAATATTTTTTTCAGATTTTCAAATTAAAACAAACAATAAATTTTTAAACTAAATACATCTCAGTTAAATGTAATTATCATTGTACAAAATTAATCTATTCTCAATAGCCTTTGCTTTATTTACTAAGCTAGCAAAAATTCATTTTTACAGCATTAATTAACATTTTTTCTGTAAAAAAGATTAATTAATCTCTGAGATTTGTTACAGAAAATGGTTTACTAGGTTACCTTATTTCACGTATGTGGCATAAAAATTATTTTATTGCACAAAAGTAAGTCAGTCAGTTTCTTGCCTCGTTTTTTTAAAAGTATTAAACTAGTTCTAAGCAATTTTGTAGTTAAACTCTGAAGCAATTATCCGAATAAAAATATTTTTAATTGCTTAGGTTTAAATATATAGCTGTCTTAAAAAATAATTTAATTTATAAGTATTGGCGGGGAGAGAAAAAACAAATAATAAAAAACTGTAATAAATAAATTTAGCCTAATCAATTTATCGTTGATGAAATAATACTTAAAATTTTGCCCCCTGTCCAAGTGAATACGTATGTATGCATTATCAAACATATAATTTGTTTTGAAATAGCGTACAATAATACATTTTCGGGATACATCGTAGCATGTTAAGTGCAAATAAATCGGAAATAAAATTAACGCAATTTAATGTTAAAGTGTTACGTAATTTAATGTTAAGAATTAAAATGTTACGTGGAAGGTTTAACTTTAATATGACTATCTTCACTTTAAAAAGTTTCATCGTAACTATCGAATAAACTTGAATCACAATAAAAATAGCAATTCCTCTCAATACAGCAGCAGGAAATAACTGTTTCAAATATATAAAAATAAATTTACGTATTTCTCAAGCAGCGTACTTTAACATACAATGAAGAAATTGAACATTTAAACAACCTAATAAGTTAAGACTCCCGTTTGCCGGCCATTTTGATTTCGTGATTGTAATGTTAATCCTATCCTATGGAATTTCTACTACCGTCCTCAAATTTATACTATTTTATTTCTTTGAATGTAAAGAAGTGCATACAAAAAAACAAAAAGTAATGGTTTCTGCAGAATTGCATTTTCTCTCCAATTTTCGAGAATATTATAGAATATTTTTAAAGGCGTGACCCCCAACCCATAAGCGAAACATTAAAATTGGGATAAAAATATTTTCTTAGAATCAGAGGGAAAATGTAATTCCACAGAAACCTTCATTATATTTTGCTCTTTCTGATGCACTTTTTTGCATTCAAGTAGAAAAATTATATAGATGTGAGGACGGTAGTAGAAATTTCATAGGATAAACATAAGGTGTTCATTCATTTTCATAGGATGTTCATGAAATCAAAATGGCCGGTAGACGGGAGCCTTAAGTACCAAAGGTACCGAGGCTTGTGTGAAAAGTCATTCGTCCAAGGCCATAACTTCTTTGCTTTTAACCTGATTTTCAAACTTATTGTTGTACTGGAAAGCTGCTTGTGTCCTCTATGTAATTCTTTGTTGTTGTTGTTGTTCCTGGGTGTACTAAAAAGTGAAAAAGATGGCGACCCACAAGGAGAAGTGGTTGAAGCAACATGACGTCATTGCATCTGACATTGAATCTTACACTTCACCTCCTCCCAAACATAAACGAGCACTTTCAAGGGACACCCCTTTCGTTCTGAAAACTTTCATTAAAGCTTGGTGACGACAACATGCATCAGATTTCTTCCCCGACGGGATTGATCGACTAGTCATGCATTGGCACAAGTGCGTGGAAAAGGATGAGACATATTTGAAAAAATAAATAGTGTACTGCATAAAGGATACATGTAGTTTTCAAGTACAATAGAAATTTTTGAAAATCGGGCAACAATTAAAAATTTATAGCTATAGAAACATTATGTTTCCATATAGTCTTACTCGTCTATTCGGAATTCTCAGAATCACTTTCTGTAACATAACCATAATTTTTCATCGTCTTCTAATACAAAACACATTTACAATGCTTTTAGAATTACTTCAATTCCGTTTCGTAAAAATATTATCGACTAGAGCTGGAGATATCGTTCTTCGCAGGGATGACTTTTTAAAATAAAACCATGATGAATCAATCGTAGGAAGCAAAGGGAGACCGTGTGGTCATGTATCAGTATGCCAGAGTTTTGTGTTGCTGAGAGATAAATTTAATTCACTAATGTGGCTCTGTTACTGTTTGAGCGATTCCTAACAATCAAGCTAGGTTAGGAGACTCATTGGAATGCTCATCTTTTGAGTAGAAAAAGTTTTGGAAAAATTGCTGCTGGGAAACACAGGGAAATGGTGAAAGAGGGAAGTATGAGAGGTCGCAAAATATCACTAAAAATAAGTTTTAATAAATATTTTTAGGCAGAAATATGCTTATAGATCCTTCAGCGAAGCATCCTAAATTATTTAGAGTGATACAATTAATGGTCAGAGGTGTAGCTAGGTGTGAGGAACGAGGGGGGGCAGATATCAGTCTCCGAGCTCAGCATCCAGGGGGCGCACAATTGATATTACGAAATTTTAAAATTGAATGTTTTCCATTCTTTAATGCATTAAAAAGTAAACAAAAAGCATTCGAATACTCAGTCTATTTCTCCATCAACATGAGGATATCTTTTCACAATGACTTTTGTTGCTTTCTGATTTTGAAGGAAGTGTTAGTTTTATATGCTCAACAGAACAATTTGTGACCTCCGCTACTCTAAAATGTTTGATTTCCACCCAGAAGCATTTTTGACGTTATTAAACAGGTCGCTTAAATGATTCATACTAACTTCCTTTTAGATTATTAGATTATTATATTCAGAGTAAGACTTAAAGTTTATCTAGGATTATATTTAAATTATATTTCAGAAGAATTATATTGGGAGAGATTTCCATATATATATATATATATATATATATATATATATAAGATAAAGCAATGAATTTATCATTAAAAAACATAAAAGGAAGAGAACAATTAAAATCCAAAATCAATAAAAAAAAAAAAACACATTTATAGAACTAAGTAAAAAAGTTGAAATTGAATTAAATTTGAAACTAAGAGATGAATAAAATTTGAATCAAATTTGAAACTAATTTGAACCAAAGAATAAATCGAATAATTCGAATTCTCAACAAAACAAAACATGCATATTCAGACTGGGGACTGAATTGTGGGGTTAAACTAGTTCTGTGGTACCAACTCTCCCCCAATGCATCTTGTTGGGTAAAATTGGATTACTCCAAAATTCAAGTTGTAATTTAAAGAAAAGAAACAATAAACAAAGAAGAAAAATTGAATGGCGAGATATCTCAATTACTAATTATTTTCAAAAACAAAAGAAAGAAAGAAATTTATCCAATTAAAACTTATCCATTTAAGAATATCCTTTTGAAATATCCGATTAAAATTATCCATTAAAATTATCAAATTAAAAATATCCAATTAAAAAGTATTCAATTAAAAATTTAAGATTGTTTTCGAAACAATAAAACATTATAATTAAATATTTCCAGTTAAAAACTTAAAAAACTACATACCCGAATCCATGCTTTTCATCGAAATTCAATTCAAATTTCATAGTTGTGAAGGCAAAGATTCAAAAGATCATATCTTTGACAAGTGATCATGAACCTGAGTGCAATAGGTTAAGTAACTTTTTAAGTGATGATGTCCACCACCAAGCATGGTTGCCAGATAAATTTTGGAAGTCAATAGTACTTAACTAATTTGAGTATAAAAAGTTTCAATATAGAATATTTAATAAAAATCCTCCAATAAACCAATCATGACCAGAAATCATATTGAATGATCAGAATTTTATTTGTTATAATTATTTAAAATCCAATTGAGTGAAATATGTGTGTAAATGTGTAAAAATACAGAAATGTTTCAAAATATCTTCACAACTAGACCACTAACTAGCTGACTTTGTAATCCTAAGTTGTGTGGTGGATTTGTTTTGAAACGAAAGTCCAAAAATTCTTGAATGTCCCGAAAGGCAATAGCCCCCATGTACAAGACCACCTTTTTGAATAAGTCACCAATCTAAAAGATATTAGAGTAAGCTCTTATTCCAAGTCATAATTATTAAAAATATATACAAATCAAATCATGAAACAAAGATTCCATTGAGAAACCAGTGTAATATAAAAATTTCTTTAGATATCAGATACAATTTACACAATGTCACTTCAGTACTCTTCAAAGTATATATATATATATATATATATATATATATGCCTTAGGTAGGTAAATTTCTGCTTGATATCATAGAAGGGTACAAAAATTATCCAAAAGTGTGCAAAGTTTGGGTAAATTGTAAATAAACCTGGAAGAGGAAGAAAAAGAATCCTTTCCTTCAATGGTCAATAGAAAAATCACTCAAGATGTAAGAAAAATTTCCTAGGTGGGCGCATGCAAAAATTGCCTCATATACTTTTACAGCTGTAGGAAGATGTGTTTCTCTAGAAACAGTTCGAAGAATATTCCAAGAACAAATTTTAATGATCATTTAGCTAGAAAAATCCTTCGGTTTCAAAGCAGATAAAGAATTTCACATTTTCTAAAAATCATATTGCAAGCCCTCAAAATTTCTATACTATTATAATATTCATTGCAGAAAGTTAATGCAATGTTTTTGGAAGTGATGATTGAGGATATCTTCGGCGGAATTCTAACTCTGATATTCTTAGCGGAATACTAAGCCTCAAACACCATTTTCACTGTCAAACACAGAGGCGGTTTAATTTTTGTATGGGGTTATATGCCTGGAAAAGGGGGAAAAATCTATTTTTATTGACGGAGTCATGCATAAAATGAAATATTTGTATGTACAAAAGAATAATTTAAAGCCAAGTTCCTTAAAGTATTCTTCAGAAAACTAGGTTTAAGGTTGCATTGTATTTTTGAACAACATAATAAACCAAAATATGGAGTTTAAATTGTTAAATTATGGTTGTTGTACAGTTGCAAAATGTAATCTTATACACCACCTTAATTTCTCAATAACTTTTCGATTGAAAACTTGTGGTTCTAGATGAAAATATCTCTTCAACAGCATAATATAAAGGGCAAACACTTTGAAACAGTATTACAAGAAAAATAAGCAAAAGTATACAGGGAAACAACATAAGCCCTTTCAAATCTCTGTACAATGCTTGAAAAGTGTTTTATATGTATGTCAATTTATTATTATTATTTAAAAATAATTTTAAGTAATTATGATAAGTGTATACTCTCAATTTAGTGATCTATAAATCTAGAGCTTCCCCGTAAGAAATACGGTAATAAAAATATTATCAATCTTCAGTTTTATTTCTTAGTCTAATACATTTTGTGTTGAGCATTTTGTTATTCTTATAAATATTAAACTTAAATAAGTATTTAATAATATTGTTTTACATCTTTTTAAGAAGTAAAGTATGAGATGCATACTCGAATTCGGGGACCACTGTACGTAAGATTATAATTTGAAATGAATCGACTCACCTATTCCCGCGAACAGTCGTCCCAACAGCAGAAAATCCTTGAGCCACATATCACCGCTTCTCGTAGGAATCACAATCCAACTTTTAACCGTCACACATTGTAATCAGAAGTGGAAGACAGAAGAAAACAAAATATCCAGGTAACAGCTTACTCAACACAACTCGATGATCGATGATCAGGTGAAAATTATCCTTTGTTAACTTCCAGTAGTTGGAAAATGTTGTTTCAAATGCTGGAATACTTTAGACACACTTATTCGTGGATAGAAATTGAAATACGTGTAGACAGTTCTTATATGGTTTAATTACAGATAGTAATTTTCTTTACAAATTTATCCACTGTTGGATCTAAAAACGTGGCAATGCTTGGTTTGTCAAATCTTTCAAGACTGAGTGCTTGTAAATTATTGATAAAATGCCTGTCTAAGCTGCCGAAAACTCTATAAATGTATCCATCGCTGGCTCAAAGAAATTGAAAATTGTTACATTAAACTAGAAATTTCTAATTAGTATTTAATTTTCCCTATTATTTTAAGTCAACAGGCGAAAAAAATGTTTGCTAACAATTAACAATTCTAAGTCTGCATTAAGTATTCTAATTACTTTGATAAGTGATTTCCTCTAGTGTGCTTTGAAATTCTATCTGCACTTAAAAATTAAAAAGGAAACTGCAAAATACGCTTAGCTTGAGATGAGTTTCAAAGGAAACTGATAAAAGAACTACTTTAACTAAATGAAACAAAAATTCTACTGTAGATTTGATGTTATACCTAAAAATATTATTTGCTAGAAGAGAAAAATTTTCCATAATTCGAGACAACTGTAAGTAAATTTTTTCAATTGTTGATTACATAGTTTTACGAAAAAATTCGCTTTGAAGTTTTTATTTGTAAATATCCAAAATTTCACAAACAAATGTTGCTCAACATATAACAGCTATTTTTTTAAATGCACAGATTAATATTTAATAAAATATTTCTGAGAAGAATAAACTACGTTACTTTGACAATACGTTTCTTTATCCAATTTCTTTTTTTTTTTTTAATTCACAGACAATGCAAAACAATTTTCGCGGTAATTTTATATCTGTTGCACTAATCACATATAAAAATGTATCCAATGGAATTCAAATTGTCTTGATGAAGAACATAAACGGTAATATTAACTAAATTTCCTCCGACATATTTCTTTCTAGTATAAAATAAGCAACTAATGCTCTCTCACACTAACTTTTACAGAACTTCTTCAACTATGTAAAGACTAAAGCAAATATTCAACAGGTTGAAATTACACAAATATATTTCATATTCTTAAGAGGTGGGCTATGAAAATCTAGAATAGGAGAGCTATCCAAGTGAAGCGAATGTTTCTGTCTTCAATTCTAAAACCGAAACCAATAAAATTTCGCTAATCATGGACAGTTTCTAAAACAATAATAACTATGTTCTTTTTCATAAAAAAAGCCACTAGAGAATATCTATGAGTTGAACGAATGTTCGCGGAACACGAATTTCACGCGATATCGGTATTGCAACTAAAAGTTGTTCGAATCAATGGAACATAAACAAAGCGTCCTCCGCGTATTCCATTGCACTGAAACCGGCGTTCGAGAACAGGGGTTGCCGCACAACCACCCCAGACGTAATCTCCGAGTCGTCTGCTGCCTTCGGTTTCTTTACATGACGTCATCCCTCTCTCCCCTCGAGCACGCGCGAGAACGAATAGAACGAGGGCTTTCCCGCGCATTCAAAACACTAAACAAAAGAATGCTTTTATCCCCCTTCTTTTGTTTGAAGTAAATATTCGTGAGAGAACGCATAAAATAAACGCTTTATTAAAATATCGAAAGGTGTTGAAAAATAAGTTATTGTCAGTTTTTATACAACTTGCTCGATAATTTTGGCAAATTTTGATTTGATCTACTCAAACAGAAACATTTTAAATTTCCTTACATTATAAAAAAAAATCCGTTGCTAAGATTTTTAAAAACAAAATTTTGATTTATTTTTAAAAAACTTTTATAAATAAATATCTGTGGTTGTGCTCTACAACGTAAAATTTTAAAATTGACTTTTTAATAGTTTTCATGATATTAATCATCGGAGATATAAATTACAATAAATCTAACATAATCTGACTGAATTCTGTTTCCAAAACCTAATCTAGAAATCTATTTCATGAAGAGTTCGGTAATTAATGATATACAATGTGATCATTGTTTTTCTCAAATTAGAGGAAATATTTTATGATTGACCAATTCTTGGGATGCATATGAGAGTATCACAGTATATGTATGTGTTTAAAATACGTACAAGTATTCCGTGAATAAAATAGAGTTCACAATATGTTGAATTCTACAATGACGAAAGGTCAAGAAAAACCGTGGAGAAATGTACTCTAAATATGTATAGAAACCTTAAGAATAAAAAATAAAATAAATTTAAGTTTCTATCTAAATTATTTTTAGTAATAATTAAATTTTACCATACAGCCGGTTGCTTCAATCGACGGCTTTCTGAAATCAAACAAATCAATATGAATAGATGTCATTTACAGTATTATGTACATAAGGATTATTTAATATGTAGAGTAAATTTTATCCAGAACTCTCGCTAATTTCTAAGTAATAATCAAAATTTTACGATATCCACTTGTACTATTTGTGTTATTACATAGATATGATCTTATTGAACGCAGATTTAACCTTTTTTTTCTTGAGAATAAAGGCTTGGAAAATAAGAAAATTAGTATTTTTCTTTCTTCGCTTTAAAAAAATAGCTGGTCTGATCAATACCTCCTAAATACTAATATTTAGCAGGTGTTGGTCTGATGCAATATACGCCGATATTGGAGCCGATTTTATTTTGGCAATGAGGCTTTTCGTGCCAAAATCGTACATGCCGATTATCATGATAGATCTGAATACCGCAAATATTAATTTGGCAGAGAAAAAAAACGAAACTTGGCACCCTGGAGAATATTGCATCTTGATCAAAACTTTATAACGTATAAAATGAATCAAAGATACATAACATCAACTTTCATAAAAAAAAATCCCACACCGAATAAATCTTTTGCAGAATAAGCCTAGACGCCAAAAGAAAGAGTACCATTTTTTCGGTCAACTTAATATATTCGGCATTTAAGCATTCTTACGAAAAGTCTTATGTGTGCATGAAAAGCCTCATTGCTAAAATAAAATTGATGCCAATTCTGGCATATATTCTATCAGATCCATTTTTTGTTGCATTAATAAACAAATTTATTTTTCGGCATATTCACACTGAGGAAAGATGGTCGTTACTCACTGGACTTCTTCCTAAATTGGAATAACCACTGAAAAGAAAACGACTTCCATGCAAATTTTTAGTGGATTGGAATTTTCGTTTCGGAGCACATACGCACTTAAAGCTTAAAAGCAGAAGTCTTATCAGAGTATATTTCAGCATATTCAGTAAGCTCTTCTAGCTACAAATTTGTTCGCTTTTCTTTCTAAGTGGTTAATGGTTGTCAATATTTTCTAACTCTAAAGCGCAACATATTCAATAACTTTAATAAGGCGAATCACTTTATTTTCCCCAAATATCCATTTTCTACTTGAATAACAATTAATTTATTACATGTTTCACCAATCTTGTTTCAAATTTTTTTTATTTTATATCCTTACACTATTAACGACTGTATCATTTGTTATTACGCATTATAACTGTGCAGAAGGAATCAGTAATATTCTCGATTCAACCATCATCTATATTGAATAGTGCACATTTATTGACATGAGGTAACATGTTGTTTTGAGAAAAAAAAGGCGTCAACAAAAATGCGTGGGTATAAAATAAAGGTGTTAGGCTCAAAAGATTGACATTATAATACACTATGATAACGATAATTGCATAAAGTTTGCTAAAGGTTTATTTACATCGCTAAAAAAATATTTAATTTAATACATATTTTATTTTTAATTTCCGAGCATAATATTAGGGTCTACTGCAATAATTGAACGTTTGCTCTTATTTAATTTGATGATACAGTTTTATGGCAGAATCGTCTGCTTTTATTCTTTTTGTTATTAACACTAGCAACGTTTTTGTAATTTAGAAAGTTTTGCATGTGAAAATAAAAATGCATTAAGATTTTGAAGAAGGTTTTTTTCTTCTTGATAGTAATTACTTCTGAGGAGCCTGAAATTAATAAAACCAATTTCATTTTTAATTGAAAGTTTGTATTTCACTTAAATACATGTTTACAGAAAATACAATTCGAGTGAAGTAAATGAGAGGAGGGGAAGGTTCAAATAAACAGTTGAATAAAAACATTATGCTCTTGCTGTTTATCGTTATGCTTCTAGCGAAGTGATCAGGAAATCTTAAAATTTCACTCCGCTGATATTAAATATTACGGTGTAATTATATCAAACAAAAATAAAACGTACATTAATTCTATCTTACAGCTTTTTTCAACTTAAATAACAAATAAATTCAATATTCAAAACAACCGATCTTTTTATTGGCAATCTCCACACAAAAATTCAAAAGCAGTGTGGTGGAATTCATTTTCGGGAAATATCTTATGCATGATACACAAATAAGTACGCATACGAAAATTATTTTTAACATGCATCACACTTGAAATATACATAAGGTAATTTGGTGTAAGAAAAATATACTTGCACTGTAATACGAGAAGGCATCGTTAAAGTATAATTATTACTAAGAAATAGGTGCTGTGCCCTGCAGTCGTGGTCAGGAACTCGCTATCGACATTGTTTCGTCGCATTCGAGGGCTCAAGTCCTGATGCCATTAAAATCTCACTGTGTTGTGGGATTAACGCACGTTAACTTTGACTATGCTTTAAGTCCTCCCATGACATAATGTGGAAGTTTTGAGAGAGAGGTTCCAGCTCATGTGTTGTCGTCGTCACTTGACCGAGATTCAAAATTACGAGGTCCTTCGCCATTAGCCCTCGTGTTTTTTCTGAGTGCGACGTTAATAATCAATCATTTATCAAGAAATAGCTGAGATATCTAGATACAGTTCAAACTGTGCATATTAACTTATCTTTATGTACATAAAATTGTAAATGACAGCTATTCATACTGATTTGGTTTTCGGGAAGTCGTTGATTGAATTGTATACACTCCCTATCATAAAAATTTAATTATTGTCCAAGATTATCATGAAGTCTTATTAATTACTAAAGAACAATTAAGATAGAAACTTAATCTTATTTATTTTTCTTAAAGCTTGTCTGCTTAGTCTCCCTCCAGAGTTATACATTTCTCCCAGCATTTCTTAACCTGTCGAAGGCCGTAGTAGTAGAATTCAGCTGGTTGAACTCTTATTATCTCCATTCTATGATTTGCTTCAATCTACGCCTTCCTGAAATCAAACAAATCAACTTAAATAGTAGTAATCTACGACATAAAGCACGTAAGTATAAATTAAAATGCAGAATAAATTTCCTCCAGACATCTCGGTTATTTGTTTGTAATAACACTTTATGATATAACCCCTCATACCTTAGTTAACGGTAAGTACAGTAGTTTGTGTAGGCAAAAAAATACTTAGAGTAACGACTTTGTCTTTAGTTTGCGATGCCTGGTCGATTTGTGGCGAATTTCAATGAGAAATGACCACTTGATGCGGAAAATATTTCAAATAAATGGAGAGAAAAAAAATCGCATATAAATTTTGAAAAATATTTATACCTATATCTTTTATATTTTCTTTACGCATTTGTATAAAAAGGTACATGTACAGCATCGTTATTATATTCCTGGGTGCACAAATTGGTAGAGGATACTGTGGCAACTGCTCAACTTGGATTGATTATTAACGTTGCCGTTAAAAGCAATACAAGGTCAATTGACAGCAGATCTCATAATTTTGAGCCTCGGTCAAATAGAATATGAAGATGTTGAAGGAACATGACCGACAACGCTGACTGTTGATGAGCTAAATAACTTTTCAAGAAGAAATACGAAAAAAAGTATAATATCTGAACTAAAGATTAGGACGCACAGATGGAACAAATCTCGACTGATGAAAGTATAGATAAATAAATAAACAATTTTAAAAAAAGATTTTAGCAAAGTGGGAGAAAGTTCAAAATATTGCAGTGAAACAGAATCCAAACAAACAACAGACTATTAGATCTGAAGATCTTTTTAATAAAAAGTCCATTCTGTTTTTCAGAAATGAAAATAAATAAGCAAGGGGACGAAACAAACAACGCTAGACAATTTTTTCACAGGACCTTCTATCAAATAACTCCAGGGTGAGCCTAATTGTTCTTCTGAAGGAAGATTAACGTTTAAAAAATGCATACATTTTATGGATGATAAAATTTGGGAGTACATGCAAAAAAAATGATATATAACATATTTTTATGATATTTAAATGAATTATGTCTTACGCACTTAGGATGTGAGGAACAGCCGGGAAAAAATTAATCAATTACAGTTTTGAGAAATTCGGTTCGTTGCTAGTAAGAAACATTTTTATTCAATAAAGATCAGCTTAAATCATAAGCTAATTTATTCAAATAATTGAAAAATAAATTAAATACGTGAAGGGGTTTACTTAGTCTGATGTTAACTCTCAGTTAACATCAGACTAATAATACCGTTACAAAAGCTCACAGCTAAGGTGTAAGGTGAAATCAGTCCAACAAAAAGGATAATGAAAATTACATTTTATTCCCAAATATTCAGGACAAGAAGAAACACAGGTTGCAAAACTAGGACGATTAACGATACAACAGAAAAAAATACCACTTGTGCAGATCAGCAACGCAGATACAGTCACAGCACTTTCGATAACGTTCAGCTCATCAGCTTACTAGTTCGAACTAAAGACAAATCTCCAAATAATACTTTGCTCGGACTCGGTCAGCTTCCAACTTCTCATGTAGTTCCTGCAAATACAGGCCACTTCTCTGCAGATTCGCATGGTCACAGTACCAACAGATTTCTCGGCAATTCCGCTCAGACATTTTCTACAGATTCCGAGACTGCGAATATTTCTGTATTTGAGCTGTTCTAACCAGGTGTGACGTCACAGGGAAAATTCAGGAAAAATGCATAACTTTCACTGATCGAAATATCGACAAGATTCCAGCACTTTTGAGAACATTCTTTTTGACCACTTTTTGTCACCAAGGTTTGAGGACATTGCCTTAGCTTTCCTCGATAACCGACGAAATCTGTGCAAATCTTTCTTTTTCTTTTATAACAATAAAGTTTCAGGGGAGGGACATCACAGGTTCGTAGCAATTTTGTTACAAGACTGAGCGAGTTATGAATGCAAGAAAGGTGCACGCAATGAATAAGCATGTACTTTCTGAATAAAACTAAACTAATGCTGAGACACTCTATCAATTACTCTATATTTTCTTCTACAGAAAGCAATTGACACACACACTCTCATAAAATACAGGTTAGCAATAATTCAAAGCTCACGCAATCTCTGGAAAGAGCAATTTAAATCACGTAATTGCAATATAGAATTAGCACAAAGAGTCTATGTAAGTTGCCTGCGTGCAATTGCTCAAAAATATACACCATTTAGAGACTGTCCAAGAGTCTTCTTGAAATGTCACCATTTTTGGCAACATTTGGTGACAAAATGTGTCGCCAAGGTTGCCCCTACCTATTCACTAATACTTTCAGGAATATTCTCATATCGTCCAAAACCGGTCTTGCCAGCAACAAAAGCCCTTCTGCAGGAAAAACAACGAACTTTCGTAACAACTTCTACTTATCTTGTGAACTCTATACAATAGTCTTTTAATTAGGGGATCCGAGTAACATAAGCACGCTCTAAATATCGTCTTGAGCCTGTATAGCAATCTAGCTACTCTTCTTAAAGAGTTATAACTCATTTGCATTTTTAGTAGCACCTCTCCAAAAGAGATATCCACTGCACCAGACATTTATACCTTAACTAGAGTTGTCCTTTAATAGGAGAAAAATACATATATTATTCGAAGGGACCGGAACCAAAAGAATTGTCTCTTAAATAGAGGTGCCCCTTACTAGAGATACTACGATATCACGAGGTGAGATTCTCATATCAAATCAAATAGTAAAGCAGATATTAGTTAAGGGAAATGCCCATGAGAACTCGTTACATCATTATTATACGTAAGAGAAATGTCACTTTGATTAACTATGGTTTTATTTAAAGACGATCATTAAGGAATGGATAAGCGTCATTAACTAAGGTATCTCTGTATACATAAAGCATTTTACTGAAATAACGAAATGTATTTAATAAATACATTTCATTTAATTTACGTGTGGTCTTATCAAACACGTTTAGATGTTCCCAGAAAAGTGACGTGGTAAACGTAACGGATATCCTCTAATAAATCTCTCGAAAAACCTATAATATGTTAAAATAATTTCTAAGATATGTATTTGACGAAGTTTTAATTTAAACTATAACCTGTATAACACGTTCGAACAAAAGAGAACCATGTTGGATGCAGTCTTTCCCATTAAATCGTGACTCAAAATTAAACTAGACGAAACCAGTAGACTATTGGAAAAGTGACGGTAACTTAAACCTAATTTCTGCCCATTTCAATGTTTCGCTTAACCCATTAAATAGTTATGTATATTAATAATAGTTAATATTCTAAATAATTAAAAATTGATAACGCTCTAATATCGTTCCGTCCGCTTAAAAGCTTTTAAACCTTTATAAGTCAAAAGCACATATATATTCGTAATAAATATTATATATTTGTTCCATATACTTTAGTCAGAAATTCCGACTTGCTAAATTCTGTAAGAAAACATTTGGTAGTGTAATGTAATATTTGTAAGGGGATAAATCGCTTGCTATTTTTAATTACTGCTTCCTGTTTCCATAACTAAAATTTGAATGAAATAAATGACGGCAAAAGCCTAAGCTACGAGCTTCCTTATTAATTTTAAAATTTGAATATTCTCTCATCTTAGATAATCAAAGTCGATAATTAGAATATTTTTCATAATCAAATTGAGAAAGAGAAAAAGGGATCAAAATAAACGAATGTAAAAATTTTCTTAGTGAAGAAGATTCTTGGTAATTTAACATTATATAAGATCAATATAAACCCAGCAAGATTGCTAAAAAGAGAGCAAATGTATAATAATTTATATAATATCTTGTGTGTAAATGTTTAATTAGATTTTGAAATTTAAATAAAAAGAATAATTAAATGGTTACAGTTTTAGCGTGGTAAGCTTAATTGAACACAATGATTTAAATGGGGGGAAATTAATATTGACAAATGTTTGACTAACATTGACTGATTAATACCATAGTAGTTCAAAAAGTATCTACTTTTGAAGACAAATGGCGTTACAAATTCCAGTCCGTGTTACCCTTTTCGGCGCCAAAACAACTTTCACTCCGATTCATGGATTAGTTTTGATTGGTGTGGCATATAGTTATCAAAGTCGATGAGACCTGTATTCATCATTATACACCACAAATTAAATAACAAAGAAAACAAGAGGTCACTTCCGATTAATTGGCTCCAAAGAAAGCGAAAATGGTTTCATCGTCCGGAAGAGTTACAGCAAAGATTTTTCAGGATACGAAAGGCGTCATATTCATGGACTTTTTTGGGAAAAAAAAGGGGGGAGCTACTATGAGTTACCCCATTACTATTTCCATTTTCTAATACTTCCCATTCTTAACACGGATAATTTTTGAACCATCTTTGTATTGTTTAGTTTCTAATACTCTTAATAAATTTCCAATTGGGACGAATTAACTACAGTAAATTATATATTTTGATGTGAGACTCAATTCAAACTTAATGATGAACGATATACGAAATTGTTTCCTTGAACCTCTAAATTAAAACATTTGAAGAATAGAACGCAATTGCAATCGAACGAAAGTAGCAGCTACACCATTAAATATGTTTTTATTCAGACGTTTTTAAAAATAATCAAATTGACAAATATTAGTAAATAAGAAAGTACTGAATGCAGTTCTTATGTTCTGTGCCCCAATTATCCGCTATTTTAGAGGATGAAACGAGATTAGGTATTGTCTGGATAAAAAAAAAAGAAAAAGAAACACTTGTTCAAACTCAAAATTGAAAGGGAAAGCTTTTTCGTCGAACTGAGCAAAATGAAGGATTCAAAAATCTCAGTTGATATGCTATAATACCGTTCGCCAGGCGGTCGAACTCCATGAAATAATCGTATAATATATTTGCTTAAAAATATTGGAATTTGAAAGGGGAAAAAAACGCTGAATTTCGTGCGTTTTTGCTTGATAGTTTATCGTAATTCAGTTTTCAATATAAATCACGTAATCTGTTAAGATCTTGGTTTTTAAATAAATTTTGTTACGAAAGTTTGAGAATTTTGGTCAATTATGAAGGGATACTCCTCAAAGTTACGGATTTAACTTCGTTTGTAACAAGAAGATCTAATTATTTTTACAGGTTGCCTTATCGCCATAATAATTAATACATTTGTACAATCGGAGATTCCATTGATGGAAATATTTTTCAGCTGCAGTGAGGGCAGACGGTTGCTCCCTCGTTGTTTTCTTGGCCGCTTCTACACCATCAAATTGGTTCCTTCATAACCTTTCATGCCTCTCTTCATACACAGAAACTTAAAAAATCGAACGGATCTAAATCAGGAGAGTAAAGCGCATGAGGAAAAGAAGCCATGCCCTTTTTGGACCGAAAACTGACACACTGAAGTTTTAGGCAAAGAGCTTTTTCATTCAAAAGTTCTCTGTTAAATTCACAAAATTCTCTGTATCATGTTCCAAAATTCATGATCCAAAATTCTCTGTATCACCTTCGGTCATCAGGAAAAAATTTCACAAATATTTTCGATATTCTTATATTTTCGAGCAGTTGACGAAAACCCAGAACGACGTTTGTTACAATCGACTTGTCGCCATTTTTAAAACGAAAAAAAGAAAAACATTCATACTTTTGAGGGTTTTTTCTAAAGCATCATCTTAAAAAGCTGTGCTCTATAACCCAATAGTTTTTGCAGCATTTTTTTTTCAAGCAGAAAACAAAATTTCACAACCGCGCGTTGTTCACTAAAACCTGCCATATTAAATAAGTATAGTAAATAAAACAATTTTTAATCACATTCTTATTTAATTATGGACTAAAAGGTAGAAAAATAGTTTTTGAACGTAAAATTCATAATTTATAAAAGCTTATGACGTTAGGCTATTTGCGATTTTCTCGTCACTAACCTCTGGGACGTTTAGGTAATTTGGATTGCATGCAATTAAAACTACTTGCCAACCAAATGAAACGTGATTAGCTAAATTAGATGAAGGTAAGAAGAGAGGGGAAATGAATTAGAGACATTGATGTATAAGCGAAATAGAATTGATTGGAAAAGAAAGGAGATGGAGGTTAACGACGAGCTAATACATGTAATAGATTGGGGTGAAGCATCGTAATTAATCGTTTATATTAAAAGTAGTGGGAAGCGATTTCTTATCATAATAATAAGAATCAAATCTTCTATAATCGAGAAGTGCGAAAGGAGTGATTCGGAAGATAAGACTCTATTATTTGAACATGAACTAGGATTAACTGAGTTAAAATAGACAGTGAGGTTACATATTCTTTGATAGTTAACAAAGTGTGTTGTCTTTCTCTCTCATATTTTCAATTGGAGTTTTGAACTAACTGACTATTTAATTAGAGTTTAAAGTGGCTGAGGAGTTAAGTAAAAACAAGGAAGGCCGTCACAAACTTAGCCATTTAACTAAAATATAGAGAAATAACCGATGCATTAAGTACTAGGACTACTTACATATATATGAGATCAAAAGAAGTGCTAACACCTCAAGCTATAATGAATAATATATTATTTTACATTTAAAAAAAATTATTTTTCTACCTTTTAGTCCATCTTGAAACAGAAGCTTGATTAATTATTTTTATTTGTATTTATATTTGTTCTTGTTAGTCCAGAAATTGAAAACTAAATAAAGCAATTACTTGAGTTATACAAGGGCACAAAATTTCATCTCAATTTGACGTTAAAAATATTTCCCACTTTCTAAGTTCGTCACTTCTTGAGCACACTATAGTACTGTTAGATCATTTGAGTTATACGTGTATGCAAAATTTCAGCTCCATCGGATTATAGGAAGCGAGTTAACATTCGAGTACATGACTGCGGGTTCTTTTATGATTTCTTTCATTTCTTAAAGATTACGAGCATTCATTTCTTAATCATTTTTAATAACAGGACGACATCTTACAAATATGAAACACGCACAAAACACAGAAAGAAATATAAAATGGACTTAACAGTCCTCCTATGAGCTTAACGCTCATCAAAGCTTCTTACGACTTCGGGGGTTTCGACTTTTCTGCCTCCGGTACTGACGAACTCTACATTATTAGAGGGCACCAGCGTCTCACAGAGTACAAATTTTGAACTGTAAAAACATACAAATGAATAGTTATATTCAACTTAACTATATTATATTATTTAACTAGTTAGAGTTAAGTACAAATTTGTAAAAAACGAGGAAAGAACAAAAAAGTTACGGTGCAACGATTTACTACGGACAGACAAAACTTCCTGGGCGATGCCAAAAGTAGTACTAAACTTGCAAAGAGTTGCATTACTCACCCCCAGCGGAAAAAATTTATACTACGCGAGTTTCAACGAGAGCAGCAGTTTTTCGGAAACTTTTGTTATCTCGTACATTTTAAAAATCTCGCTTGATTTGTTGTTAATATTTGGGGATTGAACTCCAATATGAACATTTTAGATTCAATATGTGAAAGCAAAATTTCATCTATGTTCACTCAACATTTATTAAATGTTACACTAACATTAATAACGAATATTACTCAAATGTCACACTAATTTTAAAATTCTACTCTAAGCGGTTTTCTTGCAGAGTGTTTCGTTCCCTAAGTTATTGTCTTTAATAATAAAGGTGATATCTTGGGAATTTGTATGCCCATGCTACCAAAGCTGCAAGTAACAGTATGGAACTTTACCTCGCATTATCACACTTTTAAGGAAATACATCTTTATTTACTTGTGTACTTTAGAACGTGCGGTTCTCACACGTATTTCCTTTCAGATAAGCCCTCGGCATTGATATTATTTGATTGGAGAATGAAACTCTTCTTATGAATGAACCGTGACTTATGTATATTAGGATAGATATAGTTAAGTGTAGTGGATAAGATTGATGAGATAGCATTTATAAGCAAAGAAGTGTTTGATGAGAGGATTAGTAGTATTAATCCTCTTCTACTTCCTCTCAACTTTTGTTTATGTTTACTACTCTTCTTTACTTTTGATTACTAAACTTTTGTCTTTATCGTTAGACAAATGAAAGAGAACATAAAGTTATTTGATAACTTTATGTTATAAACAATATCAAATAACTTTATGTATAATTATATACCTTTTATCGCAAATAAGTTTGGTGATCAGCGTAGTTTACGATTGCGTCTGTCACCTGCGATCCGTTATAGCGTTCATCCTTTGAGGAGTGTTTTTATAAACAAATAACAACATCCTTACATAATCGGGGCTTTCTAAGTGCCCTCTACAGACGTATGACAGCAGTAGTAAAGAAAAGATTTTGGAAGTATTGGATCAGCTATTAGCGGGAAGTAATCATCGATGAATAGACATTCAGTTGAAATTAGGTCTAGTGCTGATCCAAATCCGGGATAGTCTGACTGTAAGATAAAGAAACGTTTAATAATATTAATCTTTTGTAGTGAATGCGAGAGAATCTGCTTCGCAGATGTGATAAATATCTTGATTTTGGATCATTTTATTGAGAGGAATAAAAGATAGTTCAGAGCTTGATTCCGTGATCCTTCAAACTTATTTATCAGGGACTGAGCTTTATCAACTGGGAGTACATTAAAAATGCGCAAGTAGCGAACATAGGATGTCACAGTTTTATTAACAATAATACTAAATACGAGAGCGGTTCAAAAAGATCCTGTGTTTGGAACGGTAAATGAGGTATTTAAAATTGGGAAGGAGTTAATTCACTGAAATATTGGTGTTTCATCGTTTTCCCTTTAATTAAGGAGTCAGTGAGTATGAGACCTTTCGCATCCCTAATCTGACCATCTTCGCCTTCTTTGGAGCAGATTCAACAGAAGCAACCCATTGCTTTGTTTGTCGCTTGATTTACGATCTTTTTCAGAATGATGGATCCAGATTTGATTGACGGTGATAATTTGGAAGCTACAGCAATCAAATTTTGACTTAAAAGCAAATAGATATCAAATCAAAATTAACCAATGAATTATTGCCACATTTGTTCTGTGGTAGTATAACAGATAGTATCACGAAATAATAACAACAACCTGCTTTAGAAACTCCGTCTGTCGTCAAAAACAGGTACTCTTAGAACCACTCTCGCATCTGGTGTGATGTGCGAGTGTGTGATGTGAAATAATGTTATATATTTTTATTTTTTAAATTTGGCTATTCCAGTACCTAGAAGTATTAATTATAAAAGAACAGATTAAAGAATAATTCTTTTTAAAAGAACAGAAAAAAATTAGTATTCAACTAAAAAGTCCGCTTATTTCAGCCCTACTGGTAACCAATGATTGCGAATTCTGGTCTCGCAATTTCAAACGAAGACCACTCGCTAAAGATATCGTGGATTTGGATTAGTATATAAATAGTAAATTAAGTAAGTTAGATTAGTGCTTTAGTATAATAAAAAAGAATGTGAAAAATGTTTTATCCTGCTGAAGACTCGTCATTTGAGCTAGCTCACAAAGGCGATTAGTTTGGATTGTATTGAAGCGCATTTTCAAAATGAGCTGAAATAGACTGCCAAAAAAAAGTTATCAAACAAACAAACCAATCGACAGTATGAGTTTTATAAGAAAAAAAAGCTTAAAGTCTCCGAAGAGGATATCGAATTTTTTTAAAAATTTTATTAGAATCCAACTGCTCTTAAATTTTCCAGAATTTGTCTCCTTTGTTGTATTGATATTTTTCCTTCCTTTTCAGCCAGGTAAAATTAGCATCATTATCATAGCTAATTGAAATCTTGATAATCCCGTTCGTAAATTGGATAAAAATTTAAATATTAATGATACAACTGGAATCGAATTATTGAATGTTAAAAAGTCCATGACAATTACTGTCCAGGAAAATTTTCGATCAATGTCATCTGCAGTCGGTAACGAATCATTAACTAGGATTCTAACCGATACGGAAGTCTTTTTGTGAAATGAAAAATGAATGCTGTTTCGGCTGGTGAGACACAAAAAAGAAATCACTGGGTTTCGCTGATCTGTACAGAACATGTGAAAGAACATATTATGAATTTTAAAAAAATCAGATATTCGAGTGATTTCTATGTAGAAAAATGATGATGAAAAATGAATAAGCTCGAACGGTATTAAAAAATGAGAATAAAAAAAAATATATATATATATGGGTTCAAAAAAATTCCAGACATTGAAAAACCCATCATCAATTTTGTAGGAAAAATGATTTTTTTTAAAAAAGTTTACTGACAGTTTAACGTGTTTACTTTCAATACAGCATTCAATTCATAAATCTTACTTTCGTAACATAAAGCATGTTTAATAGGTAGCTCAAACAGTTGGAGGGGAAACAAAAAAAATCAAACGGTTACCATGGCGACGCTTAAAAATATCAGAACCAAATGGATAAAATATAATTCATATAATTTAAAATAAGTTTAGCAAAATTAGTTACAAAAGACACGCAATAAATATAAGGAGGATTTCTATCACGAAATTGTATAATCAATTCAAAAACGCCACATAGAAGGTGGTTGTTATAAATTTATTTTAAATGTTATGTTACTGATTTTTATTTATTTATAAAATGTATTATATTCAATGTGTTTGAATGTCTCAAAAATTCCATGTACTCGTATATAATTATATATGAGTGTATGTGTGTAACTATTAAATTATTAAAACTATTAAAAACAACGTAGTAAATAAGAGAACAAAATCTAAACAAGTGAAGAAAAACATAAAAGAACTTATATAAAATTTAGTAAATAATTGAATAAAAATTAAATATCCAACAAAAAAAAACATGCACATTCAAAGTGAGGTGTGAATTGTGGGGTTAAACATGTTCGAAGCCAGTGCATCTTGCTGAGCAAAATTGGATCACTCCCAAATGTAAATTATAATATATTAAGCTAAAGAATCGAGAAAACAAGAGGCAAGGTACTCAAATTACAAAAATTTAAAGCAAATATTTTTTCATTAACAGATTTCAGATAAATGTTTAAAAATTTAAAACAAAAAACTTTTCAATAACAGATTTTAGATAAAGATTTAAAATTTTAAAGTACAAGCATATCTAAATCCAAGCTTGTAAAAAATGAATGAAATCGATTTGAAAATTTACTAAAATCCACTTCAAAAGACGCTGTGTCATATATGTATGCAAGTGATTAAGATTTACAGTGCAAAAGGTTAAGAACCTTTTAAATAAGTATCTCCTAAACTTTGTGTTGTTGTCAAATATGATTGAATATCAATAATTATTAATTAGATATAGCAATAAAAGTTGTGAGGTGGATTTGTTTAAATTTAATTAAAAGATCTTTAAAAAAAGTCCTGAGTAAAATAGTCCTCATATTTAAGGCTTCAATTTTCAGAATCTCACAAATCCAAAGTACTCCAGAAAATACTCTCCATTTTCCAAGATGTAAATATCAAAAATCTTTTAATTCATTTAATAAAATAAAAACCTTTGGAAGAAAATTTTGAAACTGTAAGAAAAAGAAATTTAGATGTCAAATTTAAATTCCAGAAATCATAACTCAATATCCTCCTGAATCCCTTTAAGACTCCTTAAGGGAAATATTAAATACATATCAATTTGAACCATCATAGAAAGTACTAAGAATATATTTTCTTACTAAGAATGTATTTTTACGCTCCATACAGTTTCCCATTAATTTTTTAATATTGTTGAATTTATCGTAGTTATGAGTAGTCCGCGATTTATCATGATTCGAGAACTTTAATATAATGTTTCTGTATACGGTTACGAGAATACTGTATACGGTTACGAGAATTCCAATAAGATATTTTAATTACTTTAAATTTAAATATATCTCTTTCATCATATATATAACAAAAAATGGATAAATTCATTATCCGTTATTAGTTCCATATTTAGATATTCAGCCTCACATGTATCTGAATTCGTCTATAATAAAACCATAATACTCTATAACCAAAAAAAAAGCACCAAGAAGGAGTTATCCGATTGTAATGAAATTTCGTATTCAAAGACATTCGAACAAATCATGTAAATGATTAAAATGGTGTCCAACGAATGAATAGCGGGGGCTACTGCACATCGGAACTGAGCACTCAGCAGATGTATAACAGGTCAATTGAACAGTCCCCGGCCAGACACATAGATGGCGCTACTAGAATTAAATCCATATGTTTTTTAGTTAGCCCTAACCCTCAAAAGATGCGTGCATAAATTTGACAGCTGTCTGATCATTAGTTTGTGAATTATAGCATTTTGAGTGAAGCAACTTTTGTTATTGTGAAAAAAATGGATAAAAAGGAATTTCGTGTGTTGATAAATTATTGCTTTTTGAAGGGAAAAAATACATTTGAAGCAAAAACTTGGCTTGAAGCCGAGTTTCCGGACACTGCCCCAGGAAAATCAACCATCAAGGATTGGTATGCTAAGTTTAGACGTGGTGAAATGAGCACCGAAGTCGGTAAACGCCCAAAAGAGGTTGTTACCGACGAAAACATTAAAAAAATCCACAAAATGATTTTGAATGACCGTAAATTGAAATTGAATGAAATAGCAAACACTCTAAAGATATCAACTGAACGTGTACATCATATCCTTCACGAATATTTGGGTATGAGAAAGCTCTATGCAAAGTGGGTGCCGTGCTAGCTCACTTTTGACCAAAAACAACGACGAGTTGATGATTCGGAGCAGTGTTTGAAGATGATCAAGCGTAATAAACCCGAGTTTTTGCGTCGATATGTGACAATGGATGAAACATGGCTCCATCATTTCACTCCGAAGTCCAATCGACAATCATCCGTGTGGACTGCACACGATGAACCCGCTCCAAAGCGTGGGAAAACGCAACAGTCGGCTGGCAAGGTTATGGCGTCTGTATTTTAGGATGCGCATGGAATAATTTTCATTGACTACCTTTAAAAAGGAAGGACCATCAACAGCGGCTATTACATAGCATTATTGAACCGTTTGAAGGACGAAATCGCCGAAAAACGGCCGCATTTGAAGAAAAAGAAAGTGCTGCTTCATCAAGACAATGCACCGTGTCACAAGTCAGTGAAAATGATGGCAAAAATCCATGAATTGGGCTTCGAATTGCTTCTTCATCCACCGTATTCTCCAGATAGGGCCCCCAGCGACTATTTCCTATTCTCAGATCTCAAAAGAATGCTCGCTGGGAAGAAATTTTCGTCGAATGAAGAGGTGATCGCCGATACTGGGCCTATTTTGAAGCAAAGGACAAATCGTACTACAAAAATGGTATCGAAAAGTTGGAGGGTCGCTATAATCAGTGTATCACCCTTGAAGGGAATTATGTTGAATAAAAAAAAACTAATTTTGCCAAAAAAATGTGTTTTACTATGGTAGGCCGGGAACTTTTCAATTGACCTGTTATATCATGTATTTACCAATACTAGTATCGGGTCCGAGTCCTCAATATAACCTTAAATAAGGGTTCGACTTACTGATCCTTTGCAGATCCTAACTATAATTGATTCTGTATATCTTTACTCAGCGTGATTCGATATCTTCGTTGATAACTTTCGCTCACTCTCTTTACCACCAACCTCAGGATTATATTCTTCACTGCTTTTCAATGCATTCTCAATTCTATTCACTACACTTTAATAATTCTAATCCTTTGCGTAAATCATGTTCAATTCCCTGGTAGACATGCTCCTGTCAAACAACTTCACATTAAAGTCCCACAGGGTTAGATGAAGGGAAATGCACAGTAGAACTTTGCAAAAATGTATATTTCTTACGTTATTGATGCGAATTATAACTGAAATTAAAATTAAACCGAGATCGTTTTCTCAGTTAAAGAGCTCAAAAACCATTTACAAAATAAACAAAAGCCCGAAAATTCTAAACATTAAATTTATTATAGCACACATAAAAAGTTATATTCTCAAAACAATAATGCAACTAAACATTAAACACGAGATTGACAATTTTAGGGATCTCAGAACCCATAAACTTCAAAATTTTAATATTTAAAAAACATTTTGGTGCCAAATGCTTAACTATACTTCAAAAACTTCCAGAGATGTCAAGATAAAACTATATAAACCTTCTTCAACTAGTCTCTTTTTTTTTCAACTTTAAATTCATTTTTTTTTTTTTTTAAAAACAAAACATTTTAGCTTACGCGCTAGATTTCTCAGAAACTATTAATTATATTAGTTTGAAATTTCACAAACAAGTTAAAAATAATTTTTTTTTATGACTTGTATATCAATTTTTAGACAAATTACTGTGTTATTCAAAAGGAATCAAATTTCAAAATTCTATAATTTCATAAATAAACGACACAGAATGATAAGTAATGCATGAATGCAAAGGAAAAACATGGAAACTTTTTTTACAAGTATTCGATATAACTCCCTTTAGTTACTCGTATTATGCCAACATTGTTAAGCGTCAGTAGTAATGGAGTGCACAGCAGCAGAAAACCTTTGGTTAAGTTCACATAAATTTTTTGGGTAATGGTGGCGCATACACTTTATCTATTAATTACATAACCTTAAAAAAAGAAAGAAAGAAAAGAAAAGAATCACGTGGGACCATATCATGTGATTAATGTGGCCAGCTGTGTAACATCAAGTCATCTGGTTCACTGGGAGATCCAACTGCAAGCTTCAAAACACACCCCTTCAACTCTGTGAAAGCTTCAAAAACAGCTTTCGTCAAATAGCTTCACGAAGAACACACGAGAACCACCTACTGATCACAATATGAGATTTCCACATTTTTCTTTTGTATTGATGTATTACTTATTCTGAGTCGTTCATTTTTTTAAAATATGGTATTTTGAAATCGGAGGATTAATTTTCAATGACCCTATGTACATTGCATTAGTTTGAAATTTCATAAACGTATTAGGGGCAAGTTTCTTTATTAAGTTGTATATCAATTTGTAGACAAATTATGAAAGGAAAAATTTATATGAATTTTAACTGGATTTTTCTTGAAATTTCAAAATTTTCTAAACGCATTTTAAAAAAAATTTCTACATATACGCATTCCTTTAGTTTGTTTAATGTGGCCTCGGTAACCTAGGGGATCATGGTTTCGGATTAGTGGCCGGCAGTTTTCGTTCAGTCGCGGATTTCATCCTTGGTCGCTAAAGACCCGCCGTGTAGCCGGGGCTGATGCCCGTTAAATCTGTCGGGGCCCAAAGTCCTTCCGTTGGCGTGGTGTGGAAGTAAGGAGAGGGGGTGCAAGCTCAGGAGTCGTCCTCGTCACTTGACCGAGGTTGAAAATTACGAGGTCCGTCGCCAATAGCCCTCGTGTTTTATCTAGTGTGACATTAATAAAAACTAAACTAAAAAACTTAGTTTGTGTTTAATTTCATATACGTATTCGAAACAAATTATTTTATTGAGTTGTACATCAATTTGTAGAAAAATTATAAATAGAAAAAAATTTATATAAATTTTAAATGGGTTTTTCTTAAAATTTCATAATTTTTTATGAGTATTTAAAAATAATTCCTTAAAATTTTTGAAAAGTATGCATAAATTCAAAGCAGAACAATTTTCTACTAAATAACATTGCTTTTTTAAATTTATATCTAAGTTGTACTTCACGTAAAATATTGATTTTCTTAATTTTGAAAAAAAGTACAGTATATATATTTCTTTATAACTTTTTAAGATTTTTTTTTTTCCAAAATTAAGTAAAAATATGATACTTTATGTAAATATGTGTGAATATTATGTTGCAAAAGAACTGCTTTATATTTCATTTGTAAATTATACTGGTTTGAAAACTGACGCACATGGATTATAATTAAGAGTCCTGAGGCCCTTAACAAATGAAAACCGTAATTCTATTATTACGCGACGCTTAAACCGTGTCAATACCATTCCTTACAGCCTTTATAATGTCCCTTGAGACAATATCACGATGACTTTATGTCTGGTGATGGAAAACAGCCGATGCCCCCCATAAAATGTAAATTCTATGCAAATCACAAGCACATTTATAGATAAAAAAAAAAACTGAAAAATCTGATATTTTATGGCAGGGTTGTCCATCCTACTGCCAAAAGTACCTTTCATTGTGGCCCAAGAAGGAAGTGCGAAGCGAAATATCTGTACCCTCCATAGACAACACCCGCCCTTAGTACAAGAATTTGAGAATAAATTTTAGTGTTTTCGAAAAAATAAATAAATGTTTTTATTTTCTATTTTTGTGATTCCATTTGCAGTCGATATGGATACGCTGCCCGCAAATTTTTAAAGGGGATGCGTAGAGTAGCATTTTGACATATAACTTAAAGAAAAATTTCATAAAGTCTCTTTAATAGAATTTTGTAAATTGTACTTCCCTAAGACAACTATCCCTCGTCGCAATCATTCGTTATTTTTATCAATATTGTGCAGAAGCATGTACATTTGTGAACAACTATTTTTAAGAGTGGAGTAATCTAAGAATAAAACTAGAAACGGAGTGAAGGATGAACACCTTGAGAACTTCCCGAAAATTGCAATTATTTCAATCGATTCAGATATTGATGCATGAGTTTCTAATATTCAATGCCAATGATCACATTAATTTAATGATTTATGACTGTCTTTATTCTTATAAAATTTATAATGAAATGTAATGCAATGCTATATAAGAGTTATAAAATAATATCATTCTTGTTATATGTTACAGCCTTTATAATACAAAAATCATAATTTATCAAAAAGTTAATTTACTTATTATTGTTAACTATATATTTATGTTTTTTTAACATGCGCTAACATGTTGCTTTTTTGATGAATATATGTTAACCAAAATTCGGGCGCAAAACATAAAGGATACATGGTGTTAAGTTCAAAAGACTTTTTAATGCACTGTGATAATATAATTACATTCAGTTTCTGTAAGGTATATTTACATAGCCAAGATATATTCAATTTTAATATTGCATCGTCTGCTTTTATTTTAATATCCGAAAAGAATAGTATTGTCTACTTTAATAATCTATTGTTTGCTCTTATTTTAATACTTAATTTAATTACGTTATAGTTGGCAATATTTTTGCGCTTTAGAATGTTTTTGTAAAAATAAAAATGCATTCGGAATTTGATGAAGATATTCTCTTTTCCATATAGTCATTGCTTCTGTGGACCCTGAGGCTCGGACGTATGCTTACTTTACGCTAATAATATTCATTTTGAATAATTTCATTTTTTCGAGAACTTAAAAGAAAAAAAAAACGGTAGCCTATGTTGAATGAAATAAGGGAAATCAATTTCAACTTTATTATTATTATTATTGCTCATGAGCCATTGCTAGTCTCTTAGAGTTTGCTTTATTTCGAGCGGCCCCAAGCAACTCGTCTTCTTCCAACGTGATCTTGCGACCCGGGGAAGCAAAAAAGGTGGTAATTCTTGGCTTATGGATGATGGATTAAGGATCGAGGAGTGTGATCTGCTTACACCTCAATGGAGAAAATGCGTCACATAGGAAATTCCTGACGAGGCAGAAAATTGGAGGTACATTTCCAACAGTTATTATCTGCCGAAATGATAAAAAATATATATATACTCGTATGTAACATTAATCCTATTGTATTATAAATGCATATTCCCCGCGCAATTAAGTGAAGTTTACTTGATATCTTTACTTCCTCTGACTAACCACAAATACTCCATCTCTCTTAACATCTGATATCCACAACCATGTACCTCGAGATCTTAGTCAAGTTCTCATATCGATTGACGCGAGTCTCCGTCAGTTAATTGGAGTTCAGCAATTGCACCTGCAGTTCCTTCCTGTCCTATGAGTGAAGATAAATGCGATATTAGAAAGGAGTTCTACTATGTTTGGCCATACATCAGAATTCCAGGGCTCGTTATCTCTTTCGGCGATGGGATTTCATACTGCTGTTGTTGTCGTGCTTAACGGTTGTCCAGTGAAACGCTCAAGCATTCTCTGGATTGAATTTATCTACAAAGTAACAACATCTAAAGGAGACTCAAGCAAAGGGAATATTCGTGAAAGGAAATATATATAATTATAAAGCGTCAGGGAACAGGATGAGGAGGCTTGAATGCTTTGAAGCATATATTCTAGCTTACAGCAAGTTACGTCTATTTCTTGATTCATCGCTTAAAAGGACAAATAAAATTTTGTAAATAGTAATTATAATTAATATATATATAAAGTACAACTGAAATCATGTTTATTCATTTACATGTAAAATCTAATCATAATTTACAGAAATATTTCAAGAATAAAAAAATTATTATGTTTCATTTATATTATAAGAATAAAATAATAAATAAAATTAAAGAAATTCTTAAATAAAAATAAGAATAAAAGAATTAAATAAGAGTATAGAAATAAATAAATGGCAATAAGAATAAAAGAAATTAATAAATGGCAAAAAGAATAAAAGAAATTAATAAATGACAATAAGAATAAAAGAGTTATTACATATAAGCAAATCAGAATTTCTTTAAATATTTCAAAGATCATAAATGCATAAAGGTATCAAAAATGGGAACTAAAGTAAATTAAAATGCGGTTTAATCATTGGGTAGAAATGAAAAAGTTATATACATGTTTCATAGATCCAAACCATCCCACTCAACGAATTACTTTATAACAAATAAAACGCAATAGAAGAAGGATGCGAGTAAATCCCAAATTATGAACGCAAAGAATAAAACGTTTTAAAGTACTATCATAATTCTAACTTAACTTTTTTTTAAAAAAAAGAAAACTTATACCGCAAATATTCGCAATTTCAAACTATTAAGAAGTATAAATTATAAATATAATCAAGACGTTTCTTAGCAATTTTAAATATATAGAAACATCAAATATTAATTTTCTAATATGGCTCTCTTTTGACGTTTTAATTTACGTCTTAAATATGAAAAATTCTTTTATAACAATAATGCAAAATGTAAAAATTCTGAAAAATTCTGAAAAATTCACCCAAATTTTTTTTTCGCTTATAAATAACAACTTATCATTTTTTTAAAATTATTAAAACTGAAAAATCGTATTTTATCATATTTTAATTGAAATCGCCATTTATTGATTGTAATGTGAATTATTACGTATGAAATGTTTTTAAGAAGAGAAATTTGTTAGTATATATATGCAAGCCTATGTAAAAAAAACTTTTTTTATATCTGAAATATCATTAGAGTTTACTACATAGTTTAAATAAGAAGGCCAAAATTAAATCAATAATGTATTTATCGAGCAGGAAATGTGCTTTTAAAAAAAATAGAGGAAAATCTGCTATTGTAAATTCTTTTATAGTTTGAGATTTTTTTCTAACTTATCTGAAATGTATATATATATATATATATATATATATATATATATAATGGCATTTAAATGACTCTCTTTTATCAAAAATATTACTTATCTATTATTTCCTAATTCATATCGACATACTGATTTCTTTTCATTTTTATTAGTTTGAAATAAATTTAAATATGTTTGACAAAAAGTCAGAAGAGGATTATCTTTAGAATTCCTATTTTTAATAAAACATGATTTGTTCATTGACAAACAAAAAATAAAATGAAATTATTTTTATCAAAATAGTTTTGTTCATAAATAATGTAAAAATATATTGACTAACTATTGCTAGCTGGTCCTCCTTGCAGCATATATTTAATTTGTTTTCATATTTATATGATTTAATTCAATATAATTTTTTACATTCATGATTAATTAAAGAATTAAATTTATCGTACGAGATGATATTATTTAAATTTCTTGCTTAAAAATAATTTTAAAAAAAAAATTACTAAATCTTCTATATCGATGGAATTAAAATAATCTTCAAAAGCATGCTCTATAATATGCATATAAAAAACATGCTTCTAAAATATAGATAAGGTATTTTTTCTTGTTTCGTAATTATTTTAATAATAGAAATCTTATTCGATTTATTAATAGTTACTTTCTTAAATTTAATTGTAATAATTTACCCACTTTTGTTACATAAATATTAAGCCATTACAGTAATAATTATAAATTTAATTGGTTCTTCATGAAATTTAGGCATTAATAATATATATGGATATTCAATGCTAATAATTTGAAAGCCAATTATTTTACATACTGCACAAATATTCAATTACTGATTTCCTTACCACAAATTTTACTTCTTATAAAATCATTTCAGGCTTCTGAATGTTTATTATTTTACTACAGTGGTATATATTTGCAAATAAGTTCATAATATCGAGGAACTTCACCCACATATCCAATTATAAAGTATTTTAGTTTTCTATATTGGATTTTTTTATTTCAGAAATTTTTGTACTATCACTAGTTTTGAAATTAATGTTATAAACATCTTCATTAATATTATATTTGAATCTGAAGGCGTTAAAAAAAGCGGAAGCATATACCTCATTTTAAATTACTGAGATCAGCAGTTGCGAATGATCCAGGACATTTTAATATTTAAATAAAGGATGTGTTAAATATTAAAATGTCCTGGATCTTTTGCAACTGCTGATCTCAGTCATTTAATGTGAGGTATATGCTTCCGCTTTTTTTAACGCCTTCAGATTCAAATATAATATTAATGAAGATTTTTATAAATGTAAATTAATCTCAGGTATTAAAATATGGATAGATAAATATCACATTAGATATAATTTTGAGTATAAGAATATCATTCGTTCGATTAGAACAAACGTTAATTTAAATACTTACCAAAATAATAGCTAATGGATAATTGAAGGGATATAGCTTGTATCAGAAAGTTATAACTGTAGAATGGAACACAGTGACAAAGAACAATTGCAGAGTAACCTCGTCGACATCAGAGCAAGCAAGATTCGAGCATCCAGCAAACAGGCATAGAGAATTCTGATTAGCTACGTTACGAGAACGATGAATCTACTCTAGTTCGAGATGTCTTCTACTCATCCAGTTTGAACTGAGCAGGTCCCAGTCGTCGACGGGGAGGAGAAAATATGGACAGGTCTGGGAGAGAAATGATTTTGGGTATTTGGAGGAGGACAGTAGTTGGATCACCAAGTAAAAACTCCTTTTTCCTCTTCTTCTGAGTTCGTGTGAGGGCTGAATGGATATCAATACCAATACTAGGGTGAGCACGCACAATACTTGCAATTTGTATAATTTTCGCATGCAGAACTAAGTTATACTAACGTGCCACCTCATGGCAAGTCGAAAAGATTGTAAGCAGTTTGAGGAGGGTCGTCACATATTCATTAAAAGCTTCGAAAAGAGATGAGTGGGTAGGTGATTATGTTCGTGTAAATGCTAAAAAATTAATAAATAGTGAATCTGAAATATAACAAAAAAAAACTTTTATTCCAGATTATAAGGCCACCAAACAATGAAATAGCATATTCAAAACGGATTATAAGCCTTTCAAATAACAAATTCGAATTAAGAACTAAATTGCCAGTCCTCTTCCTCCCCATCCCTCTTGTTAACTTACAAAGTAAATATAAGAAATTCTGCATGAAATCAAAGAAAAGAAATATGAATACAAAAACATTTGAAAAGCAATACATACTCTATTATAAAATGATGTCAGCTGAAGAAGCATACCAGTCAATAATATACCGATATTAGCACAGAAATAATTCAGAGGGACATACACATATGGTTACGTAGTTGATAGACTTTCACAGTACAAAAAAGATTCACGCACTTACGAAGCAGCCCATTTTGTGGTAAAAATGATTTTCTTTTTTTTTATTTTGAGACTTTCTGGTAGTAACAAATGTCTTTTAACAGCAGTTAGTAATCACCACTAAACACATCAATCCACTATAGCACGAATTCACAGTTCATACATCGCAGATACAAGTCACGTAATCACAATTAATTAGGATCACGTTAACACATATACTCAGCTTGCACTAAATGATACTGATGGAGTTTTAAAAATCTTTTACATAAAAAAATAACGAAATAATAAATTTACATATATTTATTTACTCACTGTTAATAATTCGAAGATAAAAATTAAGAAAATGTTCGTTAAAAAGACAAACTTGGAGAAATATTCTGGACGAGACGAGGTGTCTCCAACAGCAATTTTTTACGACTTTGACCAACTGTCCATCAAGTGACACCTGTGCCTGATTGTATAGCAAAACAGAAAAAAATACCATTTTCCTGAGGTAGATATTTTTTCAACTGGATAAGCACATTAACAGACGTCCAACAGACCCTTGTAATCCCTTGTGTGATTTAGTTCGTAATTAGTAGTACGCTACGGTAGCTTTGCTTAGAGAAGTTCTTCTCGCTTTAATAACTTTTAACACTTATTATATCGTAATTTATTATGAACTGATGTAACTGATGTAATAAAAACAAGTTTTGACGTGTTCGATAAAATGCTGGAGAAGCAGTTAGTTGTTCATTCTTCAACTTCAATACCTAATTTTGGAACTACACAGGGCGATAACACTAAGAACTGTAGTGAGCAACCATCTCACCTGTCTAAAAATGAAAAAAAATGGTGAACATAATGAGAAGAAAAGGAAAAAGCAAAGTTTAATATTTTGCCCATATCTAAGTGTTGAAATAAAATAATTTTATATCTTTCTTTTTTCCTTAAATAACAACAAAAATTGCTGCTTATTTTTCCAAACGATTTAAACTATTTTCAGAGATATGAATTATTCAAAGAATACAAACAGAAAATATTTAATAACGTATTATTCTAATTAGTCTTTTGTTATGACAATAGAATTACAAAACTTAAATGATTAAAATAAAAAAAGAGGTATTCTTAGAGTAATAATGAATCAAAACAACTCTCATTTTAAACCAATTCTTGAAAAAGAGTTTTGTATATATTTCAAAAAAAATCCAGTCCAATCAATTTGAACGGAAACGTCATTTCCAAACTCGTTTCTTGGCTCAGAAAATATATTGATTGTTATTCATTCTTAAAACCCTTCGAAAGGAGGTAATTTTAATTAAAATTGGGGTGAAAATCACTAAAAAAAGAATTTAAAGATTTCTTTTTTTTTTTCTTCTTCCGGTAACTAAATAAACTTCCATTATACAGAATCTACGAAATTCCTTTAAAAACATCTTTGCTTTAGCTTTTTATGATTAGTTTAAATTTCTTTCTAAGAAGTTTAAAAATTCTTAGAAAGAAATTTACGTACTCTCCTCTTACTCTTTTAATATTTATTGAATTAACTGTTTTCAAAAGTGATGAAATTTCAGTTTTATACCAAGTAATTTGAAACCAATATTTTAAATTAGCTTTTAGTAACGTTGTCTATTCAGAAATTTTACGCTTGTAACGGAATTTTTCACTGAAGGGATCTTTAACTCCAGTATTTTAACTAAGAATGAACAAATAAAATTTTTAATGGAACAAAGTAGATTGAAAGTAATTGTAATTCAAATAACTGTTTAATGTAAAAATAATTAAAAACAATCTGTTTATATTATTAATCAAGAATGTATCATTAAAAAGTTAAAATAAATTAAATAGAGAATTATTAACGATCGTAAAGACTTATCGCGCGTTTAATAAAAAACAACAAAAGAATTCGTTTAATATCGTTTTAGTCCACATAATTTCCCGAAGGAAAATATTTGAAGAAAAAAGAATTCTACGACCATTTTCATTTCTCACACACTTTCTAGTAATTTAATAAATACTCCATTATAGTACAAAACGTGAAACTAAAGATATATTTTAAAAACAATAAATAATCAGAACAGCGAAAATTATTTTCAAATTAAGCCCTCGAAAATTTTGAGAGTTAGAATTTATTGCAATTCATCTTCTAATTTTTCACCTAGATATTAACATACAAATTGAATAAAAACGTCATCTGTTCAATTCTGAAATTTAAGATTTTGACATTTTGTCAATATGTAATATTATATATTATTGTTCTTTACATTAGTCATTTTAAGCTTTTTAATGTATGTTTGAACAACATTATATCAGTTTTTTTTAAAAGGATGTTTACATTAATTATTAATTAATATTTTAGTAATACCGATTGTTAATTAGAGTAATATACATATTTTCCGAATTGCTTGTGTACATGTTATGAAATATTTGAATTTAAGTACATTTTTACGGCAAGTAATCCACTATATGAAAATGTTCATAAAATTCCAAGTGTCACAAATTATTTCAGACATTCATACATCTCAAACATTCAGAGAAGTTTCAAGATGTCAAACATGTGTTGTACAATACTCAGCATTAGATAAAACAAATTGGTTCTTAGCTGATCATACGTTAAATTTAAAAAAAAAAAAGAAAAGAAAAACTCTTAATGGAATATTTGTGGATGTCTGATGGAACGAAGAAATTCAAAGTTTGGTACAATATCTGATAGTTATAGTTTTAAATCAGGATCTGTGATTAATTTGATTTTGTACTTATGTTTCAAGTAAGTATATGCCGAAAATTCTTTTTCTCGTAGATAACACATCGATCAATAACTCCCGAGACTAACCCAGAGATGGCGCTCGTAGTAAACCAGTAACCAGGTCTTTCTAGAGTACTAACCTTTGCTTGAAACGTGTCAAAATTTTAAGTCGATCGGACCAGGAAAAAGGTTTTTTGAAGTGAAGTGAAAAAGGTTTTTTCCAAGTGGGTGCCGCGATTGCTTTCGATGGAACAAAAACAGCAACGAGTCGATGATTCAGAAAGCTGTTTATCGCTATTTACTCGC
>BMAW01012737.1:399912-414194 GCA_019974015.1 Nephila pilipes | reverse complement strand
GGGGGAGATTTGGAAAAGCGTTGGAACGATTGTATCACCCTAAAAGGTGATTAACAAAAGGTGTTATGTTGATGAATAAAAAAAAAATTTGCAAAAAAAATGTTGTTTTCAATGTTAGACTCGGGAGTTATTGATCGATGTGTTATGTTGCACAAAGGAGAAATAAAACTTTATTGGTGTTTTTTGACAAAGCATTATATTCATTTTTACACTGAGCCAGAAGTCAATTAAAGAGTGGTCTTTAAAAATAATTTATAGAGAACGGTCTTAAGATAACTCAATGAGTTTTTTGATAACTCATACTTTTTCCAGTAAAGTTAGAGAGGTTTCTAAACCTTCTTCTCCTTAAAAAGGATTTCGTTTCAGGTCGTTTCATAGGAACATGTTGTACTTTTTTTATGAAAATAGTTTTCGAAAGTTAATTGAAAGGTGTTTCAGATGTTAAGAAATGTTTCTTTTAAAGTTCTCATCGAGCGTAATTAAATTTTCTGATGAAAAGCTGCTGAGAGAACCAAAATATTCGAACTCATTCATAAGCAGGCATTAGATCCGAAAGTTGGTTTTCAGCATGTTTTCAATTTTATCATGCATACTGAAAAATAGTAACACCTGCATCTTGTAACGAGAGATTTAATTCACTTAGTTTACAAACGATGTCAGCTAAGCTGCAAGTTTTTGAAGCCCAAGAATATCGATTATACAATAGGACAAATGAAACGGATGATTAATTTTTTTAAAAAAATTGCTTGAACTTCAGATCTATAATCAAACAAGCGTGCCAAACATTTACGACTGGAAAATCATTTAATTTCTGTGTGAATTAATAAAGAAACATGAAGGCTCCTGAAATTCTCACAAAGCGCTTGAAATAACCGGCTGCACGCGATTTGATACAATTTACAATTTTTACAGCATCACAGAAAGTAGTAGGCAACTCTGCAGAAATATGCTTACAAGTGAATGCTTGTCTATGAATACAGCAGTAAGTCCCTTCAATTTTCTCTCTCTCTCTTTTTATCCTCGCCGCGAGACCATAATATTCTCCTGTCATTGATTTTGCGCAATTTGTGCACATACTAGTACAATACGACCAGTAAATTCCATTTTTTTTTTTTTTTTTTTTTTTTTTCAAAATAACCATTGGCCGTATAGAAAATTGCTATCGAAAAGTTCGATAGGCTTTCAAAGGGTTTGAAATAGTATATCCTCTTGAATGTAATCGTGAAAAATATATCTAACGTAGATAAGAAATAACGCAGCATTTGCTACAACGGACAACTCGTCAAGTTAGATCACAAAACAATTCAGTTTTATACTCTTCAAAAGTTCTCTCTTTACATCATTTGTATAATCATTAATTCTTCATGACATTTTATAGTTTGACAAAGGAACCAGATCAAATTTCTTTGCAGCTTTTTCTCCTTGCATACATTTTGAGATATCTTTTGCACATGATCGGATTAAATTTTTTCCTATTGTATGTGCAGTTTCAATATTGCAGGGTTGAAATATTAGATTTAATGATACTTGCAACATGCAAAAAATAATAAATGTTATAGAAGTTAATAACTATTAATATAACTGTTGTAATTGAAGTCCAACCCCGTTAACTCGCTATAGTTGGGCTCGATGATGACTAAGCTGCGAGTATTAATACAAATTAAGCGATTAAATAAATTTCAACATCGATAAATTTTTTCTCTCTTTCGGCATTAATTTCAATTGTTATGGATGTAACATACACAAGAAAAAAAATGTTTATAACTCTTAAAAATGAACCAATAAAAAATGGTTGAACAGGCAGATAATCTTGCTGAATGTGAGATTAGATGACTGTTCAACCATTTTTAATAATATCTTTCAAAATAATCTGAAAATAATGTCTTTCAAAAAAAAAATTCAAACTGGAACATTTTACTTTCTCAGATTGTCCAAACATCCAAATCCAAGCAATATAAATAATAAGTCTTGAAAGTATCGACCTTGTCTTTGCACCAAACTTTCAAAGGGTACGTCTCAATGACAACGGTTTGTTCATCTTGAATTTCGGGCGACTTTTCTCTTCTCTTTTTCTCAATGAAAATCACTTTCTATAGTTTACGATCAGAGGATTAAGAAACTTCGTCCTCCCTCCCTTTGCCAGAGACATTCTTACCATGGACTTCCCCAACTCTTTTCGCTTTCTTTGTATTTTATTCTCTTTACTTTGCCACCTCTTTATTTGGATAGAAATCAAGTTTTATGACCATGACCTCGTTTTAAAACTCTTTTCAAAAACGTTTCGGATACTTCGATATTCCTCTTGCTCGCTTGGATTTTTGTTACATTATTTTATCTTTAACTTCGTTGCCGCGTTTCTGTCAAGATTAGTGACGAGCTTTGTCACCCCCCCCTTCTTCCTTTTTGAATCAAGTCTCTTCGTATAATTTTTGGATGCTTTTAAGGCTCCCTTTTCTGGGTCTATTTTGTTTGTTCATTTCTTTTAATTCTGGTTTCGTAAAAGAATCCTACTCTTCCCCTGCACTTCTCTTTTGATCATCTTAGGTGACTTCTCTCTTTCTCAAGATTCTAATTTATCATGTTCTTATAAAAGTTTTTATTACAAATTGAAACTCAATGCCCTGATCATCACACGAAATATAAAATAAAGAGAAAAAAGTATAAATGTATTCTCTTAATAGGAAATCTTGACTTCCTCTGAAAAATGATTAATTTGAATCTCATAAAAATGATACTTTTTGTGACTGTGAATGAATCAAATCTATACAAGCAAAGATAAATCAGACTTAAAGGCACTCAGCATTCATTCTTAAATCTGACTACTATTCTAAATGTCTACTATTCTAAAAATTCTGTTTGCTCCATAGAGATTGTCAAGGAATGAATTTATGTATGCCTCTGTTTACTGTAAATATAGTCATAAATCCAAAAGGGGAAATAAATGTTTGTTAAAATAATTTCACAGCAGTGAAGAATACCGATGTGATAACATATAGCTTCTAATCGCTCACACTTTGAGAAAACTAAAATTACAGTACTCAGAAACGGTGCAAGAGCAAAAATGATCATGTAAAACTAGTTTTGCTGCATATGATTTGATTCGGACGAGAAGTAACATTACCATATCATTTCAACTGTATGAAACAATAATTACCAGAGTCACAACTCGTAAACACGTAGTGCTGAAACACACGCGTTTGCCTTAGGCGTGTTTTTACTATGGCTCCTTCGATGAGCAATCGCTTGTGATATCACTCCGTGACCTAGTGGTATCATAAATCTTATTTTTCTTTTTAAGAAATTCAGAGTAATATATAGTTCGAATGACACCATGACTTCCCGTTTCCTTGGAAAGTGAATGTTCTCATTCGGAATTTTATTAGAGATTATTTTCAAGATCTTACGGTCAGTGTGATTAGTTGTACGTTCAACCATTTTGTATTGGTCAAATTTTAAGTGTTATAAAGGCTTGTTCTCTCGGGAAAATTATTTTCATAACAATTAAAAGTATTATCGAAGGAGTGTAAGCATCAACAAAAGGCATATACGATTCGAGGAAAAACACAATGTTATCGAACGAATTCTGAAAGGTGAAAGATAAGAAGGGACAACCAAGAGAAAATCTATCTGAATATGCACTACGTGAATGGGTAAAAAAGTAGGATAAACTTCGTTAGTATGTTGTTGTTGATAACGTTGTAAAGATAAAGAAAGGCTAGAAAAAAAGGATAGGATAACCTATCTTGACAAATGCCTGTTTGAGTTTTCGCTCAATTTATATTAACATTATAACACTGCACTGTAACCATAGACCCGATTACCACTTGTTAGCAGGGTCAAATTGTAGCATCATATGAATGATGGGTTTGGAATGATGGGGGAAGTTTTAATGGGTGAAATCGTGACCTTAGTCAAGAATACGTAACATTTCAATAATACTCCGGCGATATGAAGTATATTTATTCCCATTCTGAGAAGTGAATTATATCAGCATTGATATATTGCTGAAACACATTTTTGACTCCAAGTGGTTCTTCCTTCCCTTGCTTGCTTATAACCCAAACGAATGAAAAAAATTTAATGCGCCTTTGAAAATCGAAGATCTGTAACTTCGCAAGACTACATTTAAGAAGCTGAGTTTGAATAGTTTTAATGATAAAAAATAAACAATGTAGTATAACCCCATTAATGTGTGGTAGTCCAATTTAGGTGAACAGTGAGTTACAGCATTAGTATAAATTGATGGATAATATACTTCCAACATCGATATGAATTTTCTACGTCCTCGATTTTGATTATAAATGTATTGTGTTTATTAACATCATACTGAAAAGAAACACTAGAGCTATTTGCTGATTGACTGGTTTTATTAACGCCGTACATAAAGCAACATGAACGCTGTTAGCAACAGACCTTATAATTCGGAATTTTGCTCAAGTGACCAGGACGACAACTGAACTGGTACCTCTTTCTCCAAATTTCCCCATCCCGACCACGTCAAAGGCAGAACTTGGAATCTCGACCAGATTTAAAGTGCTTCAGCCCCGTTACACAGCGGATCTAAAGAGGCATCGGTGCTTAAGCCCACGACTCCATGAAAACAACGCCGACCGCGAGTCCATGACCATGACTACGAGGCTACTACGACCACTTGGTTTTCTGAATGTAGAACATTACAGAGTAACTGATTAATTAGATAAAATAAAATGCATGGTCATGTATGTTATTTTTACTATATGCAATTCAATATTGCATATAACAAAAAATATTTAATAAAGAAACACTCAAAATATTTAAAGAAAATCGAGTTCATTTTTTATGAACCAATCCTTAATGGCTGATTGTTTTTACTGACATTTTCCTTTTCTTAATCTCTAACATGGCAGATCTTATTTGCTGTGCTCCAATCCTAATAACTTCTCAAAATAACTGAATAAATACTCTGTTACTTCAAGGTCTTTAAAATGTGTAATTGGAATCAGTTTTTTGTTACACATCTTTCTCATTATCTAACACTTAATTACCTTCAATATCTTCATCCGACATTAAAAAGAAAAGTAAGAATTGTGACGCCACAGTATCTGGGAGTGATATAAGCGATTGTTCATCTAGCATAGTAAACCAAGTACAAAGTAAACTCGCTTGTTACTGAACCACCAGGGTTCAATTTAATCAAAATATAATTCACAGAATATCCCTTTAATGATATTATTTACTCATTAAATAGTATGCAGAACGAGATAAAAAAAAATGAGAATTTTATAACTAATTTATTACTTTAACACTTTTAACAAAATAAAATAATAGATTAATTTTTGTAAAAAAAAAAAAAAAAAAAAAAAAAAAAAACTGATGAAACATTACTAGAAGTCCTCAAAAATGAAAATATTGAAAATTGTACAATGCTTTTAAATATCTCTCCAAACAATTTAATAATATCCTTGGCCCCTTTAGAAAAATTGTATTATAACAAACTCAAAACAGTGTTCTCCCCCTATAATTCGACACATGTCTTCTCTTTCAATGGAATAATGTAGAGTATCAATAGAAAACAGTGCATTTATGTAGTTTTAGTAATTTCGTGTGTTTGACACTTTTTTACTCGTAGTGTATCAAATTTTACGCAATAATACTGTTACAAAAATCTGTCCTTTGGGAGGACAGTGAAATCGGTTCAACAAGGAGGATAATGAATAATGACGCTTTAGTCACAAATATTCAGGAAAACATGAACGCAAATGTAGCAGAACTCGTACAGATTAACAACAAAATTAAGAACAAATACAACACATCTATAGATCAATAACACATACAGATACAATCCAGCATTTTCAATAACGCTCAGCGCATTGCTTACTAGTTCACCCCTCAGACAATTCTCCGAAGAAATACTCTACACTTCAAATGCAAACTCCGAAAGATACGCTCAAGCTCCGCATATTTATAGCTGTAGTTAGCAATATGGCCCGCCAGGTGTGACATCACAGGGAAATTTCAGAAAAATTCCTAAACTACTCTCCTGATAGAAATTTCGAGAAATTCCAGCATTACAATCTCTTGTCAGGGGAGTCATTGCTTAAGCTTTCTTGGGTATCCGACAAAACCTCTGAAATGTTTCTTTTCCTGCATAAGAGTAACACTGCAGGCAAGAGTCACTGCGGATTCTTAACAATGTATGATTTTTATTATTTAAATACGTTATTTTACGTGTTTCGTTCGTAATTTGTGGGAAAATACGGAAACTTACGAGTGCAATTTAAGTGAAAGTTGGCAATATGGCGCGAGAACCAAATTTGGCTAAGCTGCGTTGAAATATGTGCAACTGGGATCCGGACGAAAGAAAATAAGAAAAAAGAAATAAAAAATGATTGACAAGGAGGAGAAAGTCGCAAATGTAGAAGGAACGCTAGGGCATCATGGGGGAACGTGTGTTTTCCAAAGACAGTAAATCCTATGGGAAAGAAATATGTCACTAAGATATGTCGATGCCATGATCCCTCTCTTTTTATTTCAGAAGGATAACCCCTGAGGATGAGTACCGTTTAAACATTATAGCAAACATGCAACAATCAGATTAAAGTTTAACAAACCAAGCCACTTGAATAATGACATAGATCGGTTCTTTTCGATTAACAGGACAGGACTAGAGAATTCAGGGTCAAGTATGATAAAGCTTTCTTGCTTCCAACATTTTCAAACGGAAAAGTCCCATGGCAAAAAGCAACGAAGCACTCTACCAAATATTTCCGAAGATAAGATGACTTTCAGATAAGACGAAGTTCAAAGTTTTATAGTTTTATCATATATCTGTTCTATAAGGTGACACCAAACTATCAACGTTTTACGAATTTAGTTTATATCTGCTATCATTATCTGGAACATACTTTATTTCCTTGCATCTGCCTTTTGAAGCATGTACCGAATCACGAACTGACATGCATCTCTAACAAATTTATTGACGGCGTTAGTCTAGAGATCATTGTCCCGAACTCGCAATCGGTGTTTCGTCGAGTCGTGGATTCGAATCCTGACGTTACAAAACGCCTTTTTATCTGGGCTTATGCAATTTAAATCTGTCGAGACTCCACGTCCTCTTTTTGGTAGGGTGTGAAGTTTGGAGAGAACTCAAGTGCCGTCCTAGTTACTTGAATTATGAGATCCGTCACCAATAGCCTTCGCGTTGCTGCTAAGTGTGACGTTAATAAGCAACCAATCTATCTTAACAAGTTTAGTATCTTGCTTCTAGCAGCACTGCCTATAGTGCCGAATCATGAACATATATGTACCTATAAAAAATCCTTAAAAAACTGTTGGGATTTCTAATGTTGAGTTTCTAATCTTCTAATGGACACTGAGGACGGTCTGTTATGGGATACTTATGATAAAGGTGGAAATCGACTCACTATTCACAGAATGGGACCTGTATGTTGCGTTTCTCAAAAGCGAAAATGAGGATGTACTTGATGTAGGATTTAGACGGTGAATGTAGGATTTTAAATACATTACAATGAACTCTGTTTTAGTTCATAATGATTTTAATTTCTATAAATTTTAATTTAATTTTCCTTGTATCCGTTATATAAGATAACCCCAGTTTTAGGGGCCTTTTTTATGATTCAATTATCTTCTTATCTGCTGAAACATATAATGTAATTAAATATTTTATCTCTCTCTCTATTTCAAGTTACAATTTCAAATATATTTTATTGTTTGAAAATACATTTTGTCAGGCATATTTGAATATATTAAAACTGAAACTATGAAAAAAATTTATAATGTTCGAGCCGTTAAAGGTCTCATACATTTAATTTAAATAAGGAAAGCGAAGTAAATGCGAGGAGAGGGGGTATTTAATATCACATTTGTAGCAATAAAAGTTAGATATTGAACATTGCAAAGGATAATTTAAAACTTGGTGGTGCCATCTATTCAGAGTGCGTGAAATCATACAATATCAGATCACGTTTCAGAAAATAAATATTTTCTAAGGAATTTTTATAGTTGCAAATGTACTAAAAAGGGGTTTAAACTATTTAAATGGTATGGAAATATGAGTAATATATTCTTCTACAATATTAGGTAATACTACATTTTTACTTTAATAATAAAATTATTAATAACCAAAAATTTGGTTAGCAGAAATAATTTAAGAATCATTTTGAAATGAATATTTACTTGAAATTTTTTTTCTTCTTATTAAATGAAATGAAACTATTTAAATACTGTAAAAGTCTGTACGATTTCTCATTTCCTGCAAACTTTTCTTCACGTGCCTAGAATCACTGTTATGAAGAGGTATAATTAAGATTTCATTGTTTACTGATACATAACCGAGAAATCTAGATGAAATTTTCTTTGTAACAATTAAACATTAACGACACCCCACTTCGCACTTAGTCTTAAATATCTTCTAACCTTTACATAAGAAAATGTATTCCTATATTTAAAAAACTTCCCTCTTTTTGAAGTTTGAGGTCTAAATACTATTCTTACAATTATTCATTGTAGAAGATTCAACTCCAGTTTAGTTTACAGAAATGTACTTAATAGAAATGATGGTAGTTAAATAAAATAAAGTAAATAAATTATTTTCCTTATATTTTTAATTTATCTTAACATGAAAGGTCTCGGTTAAAAAATAATTAACATACTTTTTTGGGCTGATCAAGTAAAAAGAAGCTTGCTGATGATTTTCCGGACGTATTGTTTTAAGTCAGTACCGTTTTTAAACATGGCAGCTGCAGCTCCATTGTCACCATTCCATGCCAGTGCACTGAGTATCTGTATCCGTTGGTTAATCACAGACTCCAGCACAAAATCATCCGTCCGTGTTTACGTTTATTTAAGCGTATTTAAAATGCCTTAAATGTAATGAGGATGGAGTACAAAAGTTGGTTGTACGATATGATACCTTCCTCAGTAGTGAAAGTAATTATGTTGAATAGTAGATTAAAGTACAAGTTTTCTTTATAAAAATAAAATTGTAGAAAAAATGTACTTGTTTTTTTAAATATCGAACAGTATCGAAATGTACTTGATTTTAATATCGTTTTTATACTTAAAAAACACATTGATACACCATTTCAGTTAACTTATAAAAATTATACAGATTTTATTACTTAAGAAAAAGCATAAAATGTTGGGTATTTTAATTTAATCGTCATTTCCCTACCGTGCTATCAAGGTTTCAAGCATGCTGTATGTGTTACCGATCACTTATAAAGGTACACATGACATGTATTAAACATTTGCGTTCAAATTCTGCTCTTATTCGCTTTCCTAATACACGACAATTAAAATCAAAATGAAGAGAAATTTTTCATAAAAAAATTATTTGTAAATCATTCTTACATTTGATCAAATTAGAATCGGTGGTGATGTCAAATATTACAACAATATATATGAACATTCTGTAGCAAAATATCTTCGCGTGATTAGTCTTACAATATAAGGAGAACTCCTGAAATACATGTTGACAATCAAAATATTTTTGGAAAAATTATATATTCATAAGCAAAATCTTTATGTATTATTTTGCACATCAAATAAATTATTTTTTATTCACTTTTTAATTAATATCTAATAAAAAATGACAGAATTTTAAAATTAATTCATAAATTGAAAAATAACAATATAAATTAAATTTTATAAAATACAATTATAAATATATAAAAATGGGGGAAATTCGTTTTTTCCCCATTTAGATATAGGCATCAATTACGAAACGGACATAAATAGTTACTGTTTGAGAGCAATGGCTCTTAATGGTTTCTAAGAGGATAAAACTAATCTCTGCCATATTCTTTGCGATGCCCAGTTGCAATGCAACTTAAGCTTTAAAGTAGGGGTTGCCAATTTTTTTATATCAAGGAGGCAATAATGATATAATGAAACATAAGATATAGCTCTCTAAAATAATTCCATCGTTGAAGAGAAAAAACGGAATAGAGTAGCCGAGTTAGCACTCATGTGCTTCGCAATATTCTTTTTGCCGGTATTAATTTATGTGAATGCATTTTTTTACAAAATCAATTAAAATTACAATACCTAGTCTGTCCAATAAGTACGCGAACAGAAGCTATCCCTACTTTATTAAACAAAATGTAAGGTAAAACAATTTTATTCCCATCAAAGTACTCTCCATTAGAAGCAATACATTTTATCCCATGGCTGTTTACATTCCTCGAAACGTTCCTATGAGTCATCAGGAGTTAGGTTTTTTATCTGTCTCGTCGTTTCTCGTTTTATCGTCTCAACATCGTTCCAAATGGAAGTCTCGCGTGATATTTTTTTACATTAAAGAAACGGGGGAAATCACGTGAATCTAGATCTGGTAAGAACGTTCAAGCTCTAGTTGAATAGGGAGAATGATCAAGGTCTAGTGAGCGGAGAAAATAACCAATATCTAGTGAACAGGGTGAATGACCAAGCTCTAGTGAATAGTTTAAATGATCAAGCTCAAGCAGGAAAAGTGATCAAGCTCTAGCGAATAGGAAGAATGACAAGCTCTAGTGAGCAAGAGGAATAATCAACCTCTAGTGAGCAGGGAGATTGATCAAGCTTTAGTGAACAGGGAGAATGACAAGCTCTAGTGAGCAAGGCGAGTGACCTAGCTCTAGTGATCAGGGGAAATGATCAAGCTCTAATGAGCAAAGAGAATGATTCAGCTCTAATGAACAAGGAGAATGATAAAACTCGTTGATCGAATTTTTGTACAGCCACATGCGAGCAATGACTGCAGGTTGTGAAGGGTCATTATCGCGATGCAGAAGCCTTTCTTCTCCGTGATGACTTTTTCCTTCTCCATGAGTTCCCTCGACTTTTCACTAAATTTAATTCTTTAGTGATCATTTAACTGTGACTCACCAATCAGCAAGGACAAGAGTTTACACACGTTCAATGCTTTACTCAACAACGGAGGTTGAAGGTCGCCTTGGACATGAATTATCTCTGCAGTCTTTCCAGCCCTCCTTGAAACATTAGATACTCTTTAAAAGAGGTGGGGTTTTTTTTTTCAATGCATTGTCTTCAAAAAATACCGTCAACATCTCGTGAAATTCCTGAAATATTTTCCCAAGTTTTGCGAAAAATGTGATGATCAGTCTTTGTTGGGTAATCAACTCCATTCCCATCGTCAAAAACAAGAGGGAAATGAGACAACACTGAAAGAGTATTGGTGGTCGAAGGATTACTGACGGGTGATGTAAACTCAACGGATATGACCTTTCATAGTAAAATATTGGATCATTTCGCAAATGTATTTGACAGACTACGCGCCTAAAAATTACTCCAATTTAATATGATACATGAGCTTGGTGATCTGTGCGAATTTCAGTAATATTGGTACGAATAAATGACACTCTCACCTGTTCATCTAAACTTTCCAGGTTCTCGCGATTCTTTGTTTTTAAATTAACCATCATTTAAAATCCTGCCTCGCTAAGGTTTGATTTGGAAAATAATAATGATAATGAGATAAGTACTTTTTTGTTATTCCTAGGTATTCATCTTTAACAAATCTATTACGAGTGGAGACATTCCAATCATTGTAGCTTTTAACATGGGCTATTTAAGGGGACTGAATAAGTGAAATTCGACCAAAAACCCGATTTTTACTTTTTTGTTTCATTATATAGCTTAAACTTTTATCTTTCCAACGATATTCATCAAAAACTTATTCTTCAAAAGAAAAAAAAAACTGGAATTGGAATTTTTAATTCTCTCTTAGAGCACTTAATAAATTGTTCACTTTTTAAAGAGCCTGACGAATGAGAGCAAACCTCCCTCGTGGTGAGGCACCCCTCATTTTGAGCTTCGCATATGTTATTTTCACTGTTTAACTTTTCTAATTTTCTTACGATTGAATAATTGCTAACAATAAAGTTAATTGCAATTGTTTTTCTTATAGTTTTTAACTGTTTGCATTGTTCTTTGAGTGATTTTTAAGCACTGACACAATAGCCTTTGTTATTACATATCTACAAAACTATCAAACATTTTAAAATCTTTTTTCGTTCATTTTGTCTTGTACTCTTAGATTGCACTAGATTTTTTAGAAACTAGTAATTTTACTGGTATAAAACAGTTATCTTATTTAGAATGCCACGAAGTAACAGTATATTTAAAAACCGTAAAAGTGTTGGAAAGTCAACCGTCAGTGAAATTGTTATTGAATCGAATGATAATGTTGGAGCTGTAAATGTGCCATATTAAGCTACTCTTCCTTTCTGTATAATTAATATGATAAAAAATACAGATTCTGGATACGAAATTATATGATTGCATGTTTTGAATAAATTTTCTGCTTGCAAAGACTGTAATGGGAGCATATCTGAGGGAGTTAAAAGGCAAAAAGACCTTACATAAGAATTACAGATTTTTTGAAAATGTTGGATCCCTTCAAAAATGCAACAATCTTTTTGTACTAATATTTTCATTTGCTGTTGAATAATGAAATAATATCCAGTGATGAGTAATAACTCTGTCCAATTGGATCTGAAAGCTGATGTGGTTTTCTTCGTGTCCAAGCAAAAGACGGAACGCATGACCACGCCTAGCATACATATATTTCTCTACCAATAATGGAAGTCACCAAGCTTGCATGTAGAGATTTATTCCAGAAGTTGGTATATCCAGAACTTCTAAGGAAATGCCTTTATAGGAAAACGCAGAATCGTGATGAATTTGTGAATAGTGTCATCTGGACTCGTGAACCAAAACTGTATTTGTGACTACCAAAACTTTAAAATGTGATGTTTTTGACGTTGTTTCTAGGTTTAGTGTATGAAGTACAACAAAGTGCATACTTTATGCAGAAATGAAATTCATCTAGCTCATCATTGTGTGAAAAGTATGGAGGAATTAGACAAAGAACGCATTATCGACACAGAACATAATATATCCAAATATCAAAAAATGCCAGAAAAAAAAATAAAATTACGAAAATGAAACTTGAAAATTCTTATAAAGCTAAAGAAGATGATAATTCTTCATTGAAAGCAAGATTTTATTAAATTTAATTCCTTAATCAACTATAAAAGTATCAAATGAAGTCTTTAAATGTGATTTTCTAAAAATATGGATTTTTCAGATTCCTGTTCCTTTTTCTCAATATTTATAAAACTTAAGAATTAAGTTTTTTTAATGGCGTGTACATTATGTTATATTACGTACTTTAACATGGGGGGGGATAGTTTTTTGAGAATTATTTATTTTATGCAGTGAAATTGTGCCAAAAAATACTAATTTAAGAGTGATTATGAATAAATAATTATTCAAAACTTTTCCACTTTACTTAGAGGGAAAATGGCGTTTAAAGTATGTAAAACATGTTATTCTAAATTCGATAAAAATTTCACAATCCTATCTTGTACCGTATCTGAGAAAAAAAAAGGCATGTAAAAATTGTTGAATTTAATGCGGGAGATATAGGACTTGCCTAGTCCCTTTAAGAACCTTCACTTAACTAACATTTGGTGTTTTTTTCTGACTTTGAACATAAATGTCCAGCTCGTTTCCAACCAATTGAAAAGATTTATATTTTTGAGTTTGTTTCGTTTAATGTTGCTAAGAAATACATGTTTTGTTTTATTGCAATTTCTAATATTATATGTGCTCTTGTAATTAATATAATGTTGGAGTTGTTGATGTATTATATGAGCCATAGGTGGGCGCGTAATGGGTTAAATTCCATGCATTTGATCAGAAAGCAATATCAAATGCAATGATGGAGACAATATACACAAAACATTGGCTTAGATACAGTATATTCCCAGACGCCATGTTTGATTTTTTTTTTTTTTTTTTGGTCACCAACTAAAGATGTACAGCAATTACGTCTAACATGGCAAGTTACATGCATGAAATTTGGCATGAAAAGGTTCATTCCAAAAAAAAAAGATCATGAAAGGCTGCCGTTTCGGACGTGTACTGCATCAGCTTAAAAAATTTAAGAAAATTTTCGATAAATAACGATGTAACTAAAAAGAGAAAAAGAAAAAAAAATTCTATTGACACAGGCAAAATTATTTTATGTTCATACGTGTAAAATTCCAATCAATTTCAGGATTTAATCTTTTTAGACGATTTTTAAGACTGCGCGAATCCTTAGAAATACCCTCACCTTCATAAATTAGTTTTCAATATTTCATCTATCTCCTTATTTTTTCAAGTGCTTTTCGTTTGATAATTACATATTTGTTTCATTAAACGTTGATATTTATAACAACGTTTTTCTTTTATATATATATATATATATATATATATATATATATATATATATA
>BMAW01012737.1:255010-387386 GCA_019974015.1 Nephila pilipes | reverse complement strand
TATTACGCTGCACATGCTAAAATTAACTTGTTTTTATGTCTGCTTTCATTAGGAACGAACTTAATTTTCAAACACATACGTCGTAAATTTCTTGAATTTTTATTGATTGAAATAAATATATGAAATATGTTGATAATTACGCCCAATAATGAACCCAATTTCCAATATATCGTCATAAATTTCCCCACTTTTTGATTGAAGGGAAACAAATATAAAATAAGAATTTATCAATTTATGTATTACCTTGAATCATTTATAAATTGAATCAGAAGGTCTGAAAATAACCTTATTTAGAATTTGCATGGTGAAGTGATTCCCCTGAGAACTTCAAATTACATATTTTTAAACTGTTGTTTGTAGAAAATAATTACAAGGAATCATCAGAATCAAATGAAAGGTAATGCCAATTATAGGATATACAAATTAATAAAGTTTCAGATTATCAAAGCAGCGCTCCCTGAATTGATGTGCTGAAAGCGTATAAATAAAGTGCTGTAGCGGATGTTGAAAAGTCTGATATTTAGGTGGCAAACGTTTAGTGAGACCTGAGTATGCCTACGACGGAAGAATAAGAACAAGCAACTTACGGAGTTTGAACGAGGAGGATAATCGGCCTTCGAGAGGATTTTCACGCGCAATAGCAGCTCGTATGCAGCGGAACGTTCCACAGTGATGCGAGTTTGGAAGCAGTGACCGACGAGCACCGAACAACTGAAAACAGGCACTGGAAGACAGAAGGTGACGTCAGAGCGCGATGATCGATAACCTTGCTCCGCATGGCGGTGAATGATCGCACAGCTTCCTCCAGGCAGCCAATGCTGGTCTAATGCTACAGGCCAATTGTCGGCTTGTCAATTCGTTGTCGTCTGCGCCGTGGATTGCGTGCAAGGTGTTTTATACAGATTCCCCTCACGGCGAATCATCGACGGCTGCGTCGGCAGTGGGCTCTGAGCACAGAGACAGGCGAGCTGATTGGCACCAGTTGTCTTTCAGATGAATCACGCTTCAATCGACCCATGATGGCCGTGTTCGTGTTAGACGTTATGCCGGTCAACGCTGGGCCTCCTGAGTGTATTATTGAACGACATAGCGGTCGAACACCCGAGTTATGTCTGGTGCGCCGTATCATGACGATCCAATTTGATACGAATTGAGGGTAATCTCAATAGCAACAGGTACGTCCGTGAAGTGCTACAGCCCGAAGTCGCCCTTCTTCAAAGCATCCCTGAGCTATCTTCAGCAGGATAATGTACGCCCACATGTTGCGCGGACTGTTCGACTTCTGTTCAGCACAACGCATGCAACTTCTTCCTTGGCCTGCTTATCGATATGTCGCCTATTGAGCACGTGGGATATGGTTGGTCGGCGTCTCTGCTCGTGATCCGCGTTCTGCAGTTTCCAAAAGACGAACTTGGTTGTGCATACAAGCGATATACCTTCTCAAGCAGATATTCAACATCTGTTTGACTCATGCCACGTCGTATAGCAGCACTTATTGCATGCATGGTGGCTGCAAAATTCAAATACCGATTTCGGACGCTTGTTTCTTTGTTTGAAAATTTCATCATTTATTTGTATCAGTACAAGTCGTTTCTTTACTAAATTTCATTGATTCTGATGATTCTTCATGGTGTTGCATTTTCTACAACAAGGTATAGTTTTAGTGGTCAAATGATTTTAATATTGATTTACAATTATAGCAACAAATGAACTATTTTTTTTATGTGGACGCACCTTTGTTTAGCTAATCTACTTTGCAAAACTACAACTTTTTAATTTTATTGAATTGTTTTTCACCTCTAAAATAAAAAGGACGTTTCATGAAGTAGGGTTAACAGATTGTGCCAAACTATATACGAAGGAAAATTGCATTTTATGATGGTAGAAATGTTATTGATATTTTATCATCTTCGTCTCCTTTCAGTAATTGATTTTTAGTCTCCGTGAAAACATAAATAAATAACAGATTCTTTAAATAATCCTAGCACAGAAACAGTACTCGTTTTTGAGAGACTCTAATGAATTTCTGTGTTAATTTCATATATCTAAAATGTTATTCCTTCTTATAATTAAAATAGAGTATCCCTTAAGTAATTTCCTCCAACTACATTATTTTACATAATTAAAAGTCGAAAATAATGACAAATTTCTAATGATAATGAGATTGTGTGGGTAAAGATTCTTGATTGAGATAATTTATAGTTTAAGGTTCATTCAATTATTTTAATATAAATGTAATTATGATTATATGAGTATCTAGAATATAGCTTCCATAAAGTTCATAAAATTAGTTACCATATTTATGTCTTACTTTTCTATTAAATTAGATTTTAGAAAAATATGATTTATTAAAGCTTAGATTTTGTTATTTATTTGTTTGCGTAAATGACGTATTAGATAACAGAACTTTTCAGCGACAGACTTCAGAAAATTAACCAAGTCTGATAAGGTAACGATATCTGAAATTATACGAACATTGCCCCACTTGTAGGTTCTTTGACTTGATTTGGGAATAAAATATAAATTTTGTATACTTAAATTATTTCAAGTGCATACTATTTATTCTTTTTTTGTTCATTCTGTGTTTTATAAGCTTCTAATCGTGATGTTTGATGCATTACATGTGATGTTAATGATACGTAACTGATTATTTGTATAAATTAAAATTATCATTACCTTAAATTTTGTAAGCCTTTGTTATAGATCAGAGGGTTCGACCTGGGTTCCCGGAACCTAGGTACCTTTTCACTTGACAGGGTGCCAGTAGTGCTTATGAAAATAAGTATAATAAATATTTTTGGATAAAACAAATCTTAAGTTTCATGAAAGTCACATCAAATACATTAATCGATTAACACGTTAGGTCACATATAGTCTCATCTTTCTCAATCGGTATTTCTTAACATTGATATTATCTGGCACTCAACTGAAACTAAAATTTATGTTCATATTATGCATTTTTGATTGACTTTAGAGAAGAATATCCTGAAATTCAAAAGATTTGAGAACATATAATGTCATTGTTTCGGCCTGTATGGAAAATGTTATCTCTTTGCATGACGACAAAAACAAATGCAGAAACAGATTGGTTGCTGAACAGGACATTAGGTTGGTATTTTATCAATTATTCCAATGTTAAATACTTGAAATAAAAAACAATCACGGACAAGTCATTAAAATGTTCTTTATGAATTTGTTTTAATTTAAAATATTATTTTATTCATTGATAGAATACATTTTAGAAAAAAAACGCCATTATAGCTATCTTTCCTTTCTATTATCTTATTAAGAAGTTTGTATTGTGATGAAAAAAGAGGCAGTAATAATTTTGTTAATTTGAGTAGGATAAAGCTTTGATATCCTATTTTTCAGCACTTTGATCAAGAGGTTCCTTCAAGAAAACGGTAAGCTCAAAGGGTTCTATAGTGTAAAGGTTGAATACCTTAGTATAATTGTTTCATTTAAAACAAAATTGAGTTAGTAATGATTTTAAAACTTTTGTTTTCAATATGAGAGATAACAAATAAAATCTTGTAAAAAAGTAAATAAAAGTGTATATATAGTATATATATATTTGTTTTTTTAGTTTTATTAATTTCTCTCTAAAAGCAACACGACAGCTATGAAATTTAAAATAAAATATATTACAATCTGTGTCTTTAGTTACAAAAATCAAACTCTTAATAAAGCAAATGCCTTGATATAAATTTTCTTTCCTATTAGCAAATTAGAATTGGAACAATATAGCAACAAAATTCAAATAATTTTCAGTTAATACAACCACATACTGACAATGCAGCAACATCACTGAGCAATTATTTTGACCAGATTTCAGCTTTTAGCCACCTAAGGGCTATTGTTTTAGTTGGTCAATTTCGAACAGATCACTTTTTCGCGTAAGAAATCACTTTCCAATTTTTAATCGTTCGCTCAATTTTAATTACATAGCTTAAATATATTCAATTTAATAATTAGTCATTCTTCCTTTATTTACATATAGTTGATATAATATTCAATTTAATAATTAGTCATTTCTAATTTTAATTACATATAGTTGATATAATATTCAATTTAATAATTTATCGTTTGTTTGATTTTACATTAGCTAAAATAAAATCAATTTAATAATTTACTGGTTCCTTTAATTTAATATCGGAAAGTTTACTATAGTCAATTTCTCGATATTTTATCGTTTACTTTAATTTAATTAGTAATTTAATAATAATTACAAAAAGCACTTTGGTGGCAAAATCTGTTCTTTGCAAAATTTTGTATATAGAACATTTTATTATATTAAATTTATTTTCATATAATTAATCAGTAAACACAAAATTTGGAATATCCTAACATTGTCGATCTTTTATAAATCAAGTGATACGATTTTGAAAAATGAAATAGTAGAAACAGATTTTTTGAAATTAGAAGGCATGAAAAAGGAGTAAAAAAAGTTGTCGAAAGGAAGAATGATATTTTGAAGCAATGAAAAACCAGTTTCTTCCTAGTTTGGGATACTTTCAAACACTTGAACAACACAGAAGGGCAATTTAGCCTCAGGAGAGGACCGATTCCTACCGCAAAAGCTTGCAAGATACTGCCGTAAAGAACGATGGAGATTAAATCTCCCTTTTTCTCTTGTTTTGAATGGAGGGGAGATAGAAGGGGAAGAATCGAGGTGGGAAACAGCTCTACTTTCAGTCTTGTCTAGAGAAATATTTATTACCCTGTGATGTCATTTTCAAACTTCATGATATGTCAAAACATAAATATAAGAAAATGGAAAATATTAGAGCAAAATTGAAAAATTAAAGCATCTAAGAAGTTCCTAATTTGAATTCAAGCGAATAAGGAAAATTAAGAAAATAAAGCTGTAATTTCTCTTTTATAAGAGAACATTTACTCCTCATATGACCAGTATTGTATGAGTACTTTGTCCGCACTAGTAACGCCCCTTCCTCCCAGTAGAGGGAGCTTTCGATCGATCTGTTTCGGAATCGCTCGAAGGGAGCCTTAACGACAGGTTTCACATTCTCGCTCCCTCTTTTCGAACTGAGTCTCTCCTCGTTTTAAAATGTTTTGAAAGTCCCCCTGCACATCTATTTTGTTGGTTTTGGTCTTCTTCAAGGATTCCTAGTTTACCTCTGCGCTCTTTTTGTGTGTATCCCATGATATAAAACAGAATTTTTTTTTTTTTTTTAAAAAAGATAAACATCGATCAATAACTCCAGTCTATCATTGAAAACAACATTTTCATAAATTTTTTTATTCATCAACATAACACTTTTGTTAATCACCTTTAGGGTGATACAATCGTTCAACCTTTTCCAAATCTTTTTGAAGAAATCTTTTGTTGAGAGTAAATAACGATAAACAGCTTTCTGAATCATCGACTCGTTGCTGTTTTTGTTCCATCGAAAGCAATCGCGGCACCCACTTGGAAAAAACCTTTTTCACTTCACTTCAAAAAACCTTTTTCCTGGTCCGATCGACTTAAAATTTTGACACGTTTCAAGCAAAGGTTAGTACTCTAGAAAGACCTGGTTACTGGTTTACTACGAGCGCCATCTCTGGGTTAGTCTCGGGAGTTATTGATCGATGTGTTATTGTCTATATCTACTCTATGCTTCCGCTAATGCTCTCTAAACCAGGGCGACCCTGACGGCACAGATATTAGGGACGGCCGAACTGGCTAATCCTGTCTGCAGTATCAGTTTATGGTCATTAGATCAAATAAATATATTGTCATGGGGACTACAAAGGTACACATACAGAATTTCAATACAATTAGACAAGTGAAAGTGGTTCAAAATAGAGTTGCAAGATTTCATTAAACAAATACACTTACATTTATACGGAGTTTTGATAAAAGCTTATTAAATTAATATTCAAAATACGAAAAATAAATTTCACTTTTTGAATTTCGAAACGGATGCGACCCTCTGTTGCCACGCGCCAAGTTTAGTTTAGTTTTTATTAACGTCACACTAGAAGCAACACGAGGGCTACTGGCGACGGACCTCGTAATTTTGTTAAGTTATCTCGACAAGTTACACGCGATAAAGTTCATTAAATTTGTTAGTTTACAATAACCTAACAAATAAACTTAATTTTATGTATTATACGATTTGCCGAATATACAGGGGTGTTAAGGTAAAAGTGTTTTTTTTTTTAACTTTCCAATAGCTATGCGCTTTTTCTCAAGTAGAATACTATATATTCATTTCAACATATAAACCTATTTAATATTACATCCGCGCTATGCATTCGTGACATTTTTCTTATTTCTATAGGGAGTGGCAAATTTAGGGTTCGTGAGAGAAATCCACGCTACGCCACTGGACCCACAGTGCCATATCACTTAATCAGATAACTTTTGGTCAATGCACAAGTTAATAAACAATTGTTTGTTTTTGATATTTAGTAAATTAATAGAATATTTTAAAAGGGATGTAATGGCGTTTGTTGCTTTATATCCCATAAAACCATTCAATAAACAACTAATATAAATAAAAAAGAATCACGTGTTTATTTTGGAATTATAAATATTTATAAAATTTATGGTGGTACCTGTGTACAATGGTGGAGAAGTAGCTACCGCCTTCACTCTTTAAGAAAAAAATTAAAATTTTTATTCCGTTTTAAGCGTCTAAAACTAGGAATTATACTAATCATCTTTCTTTCCCCCCCCCCAATTATTGAGAAATTTACATATCGCAGAAATGCTATGCCATTCATTTCATCTGTCTTTTCGTAAAGATCTTCAGCAAACAGTTGCAATTTACGCAGCATGTGCTGTGAGGATGGGAAGCCAAGGTGGATGATGCTTCGAACTTTACGCCAGGCGAAAACAAACACAGGCAGGATAAATGACCTGAGAAGTATTTTTGATCGTATATCTTTCTTTACATAGTATAATTAATATACATAGTTATTACAAAGATTTGAACACTTAATTGAGCGTTATTTAGCACAAGCGATCTATATGAGTATTTTTAAATTTTATTTTTCTATGCATATTTTGCTATGTAATGGGGTATAAAACGAAGTCCTTGAGTAAACTCACAGGTTGGATTTTAGCAAACATTTTTTGTTTTTTTGGCATTTACTTTAAACAAGTGACACTTAATGAAATTTTCACTGATCATTTTTGATTTCTCAAAATACTTCTATTTAATGTAATTAATCCTTTGATGAAAATTATATTGTAAAGTATTAATCAAAATTTCAAAAAAACAATTCCGCACTACTATTAAAATTAAACCACAATAAAGTTGGTATAAGGCCAAATTCCTCCTGAAAGCATACAAAACCCACCATTTTATAACTAAATTTTTAAAATGTGTGTGTGTGTATTTCCCTTTATACTAGAAGCCTCCTACTCCTCACATATTTTTGGTTGTCTTATTTTTTGTCCCTCCTCCCTCAACTTCTAGTTTAGTTTTTATTAAAGTCACACTAGAAGCAACACGAGGATACTCGCGAAGACCTCGTAATTTTGAACCACGGTCAAGAGACGAGGTCGATATCGGAGCTGGCACCCCCTCTCCTAACTTCCACACCACGCCAACGGGAGGATTTTAGGCCCCAACAGATTTAACGTACACCAGCCCCGGCTACACGGCGGGTCTTAGCGGCCAAGGATCGAACCCACGACTGAACGAAAACCGTCGGCCACGAATCCGAAGCCATGACCACTAGGCTACCGCGGGCACTCCCTCCACTTCTAATTCTCAATTGCCGCCACAGGTTAACAGAGCATTTATTTGAAGTAATATTGAAAATATAAAATTATTTTTATCTGTAATGGATTTTTTTTAAAAAAAAAAAAGTCAAAAGAAAAAATTAGAGAAACTGAATATGGGTATAAAAATAAGAATATTTTATTTTGAACAACATTTTTTTTTCACCTGATGCAAACACGGGGATGTGCAGAGATGACATTTTCAGAAATAAAATCTTATCATATTCATAGCTGAAACATTTTTTTCCACACAAAAAGCTTCAAATTTAAATATAATATTTCACTGCAAGGTTTTCTGAGAAAATTGTGCGCATGCAAAATGATTCATTAAACATACAAAAAATAAGGAACAATAAAAATTCTAAAAAAATTACATATTTCTATTTTAAGTCTTATTCTTAATAGTAAAAATTATCCAATGCTTAAAAATTTCAAGATATTTAGCAATATGAAACAATTATATCACTGCTAAATATACCTAATTTATGGATAAATTTAAAAAATAGAATTCTCACATAATTCTGATAAAGTAATAAAAAGTATAAAGATTTAGTATAAATACCCTGCATGCAAACTGGGATAGGAAAAAAATGCACAAGTACAATTGACCCAGAAAACCTTTACCACAAGCAACTGCAGACTTGACAGAAAAATCAGGCTACTCTTTTGAATATTATAATCTAAGAATGTGGGTCATAAAAAGAAGGCATATAAAACTTTATAGTACTTTGTAAGAAAAGCTAACAGTGCATATGTATTCTAAATGTGAGGTTGATGACCCACGTTAATCGTGTGACATATCTGGAAGCCCTTTTGGAATACATACACTTGGAAAAAGGAGTTTCTAAACATTCATACTGTATGGCACTTTAAGACAGGAAAATTTTAATATGGAAAATGTTCTTGGGAGACATATCAGCTAAGGAAAATGCAAGACATTTTTAATTTATTAATTTTTCAATACAGTACTCGACTTTTTTTTTATATATATATTAAATTGTCCAATAAATAGTATTCATAGCTTACTTTTCTTTTTTTTCCCCTAACAAGCATTGTATATATTTTTTATTTAAACAGAAATTAACACTGGTTTAAATTAATTTCCCCCATTTTTCACTCATGGAACCTTTTTTAATTATTTCATTTTTTTTTTTTTTTTTTTTTCTATCTTCATATACAATATGAATATTTTTAAAAACTTCCCATACAGCATGTAATTTAATTTAAAATATCCGAAAAATCTTACAAAAAATTCATATTCTAGAATTGTGTAACTAGTGTATTTCAAGCGTCTTGCATTTTTACAAGTGAATTGAATTACTGACACATAGATAACCTTAAAAATTTGATTGTTAAATTATACTAAAGATAAGTATATTTTGACTTAATTTTTAAAAAATGATTTAATACAAAAACAAGATCATATAATTAATAAACTGGGTGTTTTTTTTATATATATAAATAGCTTACTTTATTAGTTTGTCACTGAAAATAAAATATTAATCTAATTCGCATTTAAAAAGTTATATGGCACCAGAGTAATCTCATTTTTAAATAGTCAAAACAAAATATAAAAAACATTCCACAAATGTAAAGATATTGCAAGTGGAAGACATTGATTTGTGTTAGGAAAAATATTAAAAAATGGTTATGGTATAAAAAGCTAATTAGTCAAGAAAGCTAGAGAGAAATATTTATCAAAAAATTAATTTGTGAATTGGAAGCAGGCACTCAGTCAATGTTGAAAGACTATAACACACATAAGTTTCAATCTCAGAAATTCAAGAACTATTGAATAATTCACTTCCTTTCATGAATTAAAATGGATTTCACAAGCATTCTGTTTTGATGCAAGACAACTTCAGCTCTGAACTACAATTTTAAAGTGTCTCAAGTGTTGAATACAGATGAAGAGAAGATTTAAAATTGAATTGACATTTTTACTATAATTTGAAAGATCCTCGTCTACTTATTCCTAGTTCAATCATGATATCAAGTTTCACAAAATTAAAATACAGCACCAGTGAAAATCTGCAGAGTTCATTAAAAAATAGAAATCACAATTGCATCCAAGTTTTGAGCTTTTTTTTTTTTTCTTTTTTTTTCTGTCAATGTGACAATATCGCCGACTATTTTCTATATTTGCACAAATAATGTATTTCTTCACCATACAGATATGAAAAATCCTTTTTTAAAAAAAATTTAAAGAGGGAATTTACCCAAAGAACAGAACATGAAAATCTTTCCATTTGTTTTACATTTGGCAAAAAAATGATTATGTACATTGGATTTAAAAATATGTTTTGCATTGATTAAATAAAATTTTTATGTATTACCAGTAAAAATTAAACAAAAAAAATTAGACGTTTTTTAAAAAAGGACATAAAAAAATTACAGAATGTAATTTAAAAAATTATTAACACTTTTAAAGTTTTTCCTATCAACCATTGAAAATAAATAATGATTTAAATAGTTAAGCAAGTTTTAGAGCTTTAATTTTAAGCTCTTTAAATTGATTATCAAGCTATTAATTTTATTAACTCCCTCCACACAAATAAGAAAAAAATTTAAGAAAATTTCAGTTTCTTCTGAGATATTTTTTTCCCCCCTTGCACAGCAAAATAGAGTCCTACATTATAAAAATTTTAATTTTTATAATGCATAGCTCTATTTTACTATGCAAGAAAAAAAAAATTTATAATTTAAAAGAAATAATTTTAAAAAGAAAAATTCATTTATAGTATTTATTCTAAAGAAGATGTTGTTCTTAAGAAAACTTTTTCACTTTAATACTACTGAAAAGTTAGATTACATTTTTAAACATTATTTGTTCCTCATATTAATGTTGCATAATATAATTGCTTAAAAAATACTTCTATGTTTTTAATACAGCTACAAAAATCTTAAGACATCTAAATTTTGTACTTGAATAATATACAGAAGAAGAAAACCCAATTCTAAAAATGTTTTGAAAAATTTAAACAGTACAAAGATCAGAAACTCCTTTTTCTCTGCTACTGATATGTGTTCAATTCATAATGCAGAATTGTTCAAGATTCAATAATTGAAACCTTGAATTGGATATAATACCATTCACAGAAGAATAGGTTTGTGGAGTAAATTAACGATCAGAATAAATACAAATTTTGACAAAGGATATAATTAAAAGAAAAGCAATACTTTAGCAAATAATGCACATAGAAACACATAATAGAAATCACATAAATGCAACTGAAAAAAGCTTTACATACAAACAATATATATATAAATACATTTACAATTTTCAAAATTTAACTCTGGAATCGATGATTACATAAGGCTGAAATAAGAAAAGTTTTAATTGTGTATCAATTAAATTAACACATGAAAAAGACCAATATTTAAATACAAATTAAAAAATTCTAAGTTTCTAACTGTTGCAATAAAATTGCAAGTTTTTAATCAAAGCATAAAAATAAATACTCATTTTATTCAGAAAGATACTGCAAAATACACAATCTAATACATCTTATTCCAGAGTTAAGAATAAACATCATTAGCCCATCAGTTGCATGTAATTACACAAAAAGCAATAATAGTTCATAAAAAATACAACTTTCTGAAGCCCTATATGACACGTGCAGTTACAACAGGATTATACACACATCAACAATTTTTATGATGATTATATAATTCCATGATTTAACAAAATGAATAATGTATTTTCATAAACAACATTTGTTATATGTATACCAAGGATTGATATGCAAAAAATAAATAAAAATCATTGTATTATGATGTAAAAACTTAGAGTTATATAATTAACCTAGAGCACACCATTTTAAATATTTCATTAATTGTTACATTACTTTCCCCCTACATCAGAAGTAAAATACATCATGCAGTAATCATATCATGCCTTACATTTGTATGCAGTAATTTCTTCAAAAATTAAAACTAGAATGCACCAAAAAAAATATCATACTTGGTATTTTATTTGTTTTGGACTTGTTTTTAATTGTTTTGTTTTAATTTGTTTGATAAATTATACTATAAATTAATTAGCAATTAAAAAAATTACTACAATAATTCATCAGATAAATGCATTAAATTAGAAAATTTCAAATGAGATATTTTATGATAATGATTAGCAATATCTAAAATTGTGTGTCAATCGAAAAGGTTTTTAATCAATCAATGAGTTATACATATACTGAAATGACTAGTTTTTAGAAATATCAATATTTTAAAAAAATCAACTTAAAAAATTCATTAATACAGTACTCTTTCTCTATAATCACCCTTTATGGCCCTGCCATTAATCCAGTATTATTATACAGGAAAAATATTATACATAAAATTATTTGATGCTTTCTACTTCAATGGAATAATACAAAATAACAAGTTTTTATAACTTCATTCTTCATTTCATGTACTATATAGCTTTATTTGTGTATTTTGCATTAGAGTTTACACTATATATATATATATATATATATATATATATATATATATATGCTGTTTATATGTGTTATTATAAATAATCCAGCATCTTCAGTAATACTACAGCACTTTGGTCCATTATCTGCAGGATTATTGAGAGAGTACAGTATTAAATTAATTTTAAAAAAAAAATATTTTTAATGCAAAAAAATAGAATGAATCTCTGAGAAAAAAGATAATGCAAACATTGAATTAAATTTTAAAATAATATTGTTTTAATACTTGTTAAAAACAATTTACAAATATTTATGTCATTATGATAAAAAAAATTTCATCAAAGACAGTTTAATCAGCAAATTACTCCTAATTAAACAAAACATATACACAGACCACAAGCTAAAAGGTGTGCTTACTTGTGCATATAGTTTACAATTGATGACCTCTGACGATTAGACAAAACAGACACATTTAGCAGATCAAAAACATTAGTTTAAAACCAAAATACACTTTTAAAAACTACATTTTGACACATTCAACTGAAAAATTTAAATGCTATTATTTACAAAATATGCAACCAGATCATAACACATTTTTTGTAAATTTCTCTAAAGATCAACAAACCAAAATAAACATTTCAATAACATCATTTATAACTGCCATAACTGGACCATTAGAAATTGAAAAGACATGGAAAAAAACAGCAATTTGTACTTCTTTTGAATGTGGAACCCAGAAAATCCTTTACTTCAGAAATAGGATAAGAAAAATATTGGATTATGGACTATCCAAATTTGATATTTTCTGTTATAATACAGCAAATAATTACTTTTAATTTTTTTTTTTAAACATCAAAAATTAAAATACAGTTTGTATTATTAAAAAAAAATTCTCTTTATATTTCCGCTTTTTCTCGGATAATCATTATGTAATTTAATTACTATACAGTATTTGGGACAATATATACCTTTAAAACAGATAACTTGTCACACAAGAAAAGGGGAAATTTTGGTTCTTATATCTAAATCTAATAAAAAATATCTTTGACAAAAGCAAAGTTGTTACAGCATAAAAAAATAAAAATTTGTGAAATGAGTAATTAATTATATTCAAATCCTTGTTGCACAATTAGACAAAAAAAAAAACGTACCAGAATTTAAAAAAATTAGTTCATAAATTTGTTTATGTATTTCAAGAAAAATGTTAAAAATTTACAGTAGATTTTGTATAACATTTCTATACTTACATCATTAATCAATAATTACTTTTGGGAGAAATTTTATGGAAAAGAAAAATGTTAAAGATTAGCATAGAATGAAATCAATTATTGAAAAGAAAAAGGCCCTGTGCTTTGAAGGAAAACTTATCTTTAAGAAACAGAGGGGATTATATTAACAGGGATTTATATTAAATTAACAAATAATGATTAACAGGGATTTATATTAAATCATCAATCTAAGAGAAAATTACGTTTCAAAGTTGAAAACATAGGAACTGATGATAATGACAAAGCTCTAAGAAACAAAGAGATAACTAAAAAGTGATGAGTAATTAAGATAACTAATCGTACAAAATAATTGGAACTTAAAAATAGGAGTAAATTTGATACAACTGTGAAAGAATTAAAATTACCATGACTATTATAAAAATTATTATGCCGCACTAACCATGCTTCCTAGAAAATGTAAGGGCTCTGATCATTCATGATGATGCAAATTCTTAAGTATTATATAAAAAAAGTGATGATTATTTTGAAAGACTGGGTAAACAATTTATTCCTACTTCCTTTCTCTTTTAGACTCTTAACACAAGCACTAACAAAAGTGTATATCTTTCAATGCTCTTAAAATCCAACATTGTCTTGAAGTAATTTTTTAACAATTGGAACAATAATATTTGAAACACTTTTGAAAAAACATACACATTTTCAAAGCTTTAATTTTAAAAAATACAATTAACCATTAGATTATGTAGTTCAATTTCAAATACATGGAAGCTGCAATCAAATATAAGGTACTAGAGGCACATAGATAAGTATAATATTATAAAAAAATTAAAAAAAAAAACCATCTAATTTAAAAATTATCAAATGACATAAACAATATAAATAAGTATTAATTATCAACATTAAGAACTGTACAAACTTCAACATGGACTAGATGAAAATAAATAATCAAATTCCTGACTTTTTAAAAAAGTGTATGTAATTGTTCAAAATGAATTTTTTAAAATTAAATTTTATTCTAATTTAATTTATTTACATAGGCAGGAAAAATAATTTAGTTAGTCAAGATGAAAATTGTAAACCACAATACATTCATTCGAAATTTTTTTTAAAAAATATATATATAATCATACCTTTCTTTTCTTACATTACTGATTTCCTATCAAATTTCCACCTACTTGGTTAAAAAAAAATCATAATTTATTACATATTAATATATTACAAATGATATATTTATGCTAAAATGAATATATATATTAAAGACATACTAAACCTATGTTATGTTTTAATTTTTGTAAAAAGAAAAAGAATAACTGAAGCAAGAAGTTAGTTTAGTTTAAAAATTCATTAGATTCTATTCATTCCTTTGTATTGTGTAAAAAATCTGCATCGGTTGAAATGGAAATATATTTTTCAATTTGAAAATTACAATAAGTGCTCAAATTTCCTTTATTATTAAGTTTAAATGCAAATAACCTTAATTTATAGTTAAATATACCCGACCAATACTTAAACAGAAAATATATAATTTAATTTTAGCATTTTATTCCTAATAACATTTTCACATGTAAAAAAAACCTATTATTTTTACAGATTTTGGAAAACAAAAATAAACTAGACAAGTTCAATATTAAATTTAAAAAAAAAATTCTTTTAATTAAAATTAATCCAGCTAGATGGAAATTTTAACAAAACATACATAAAAATTAAGTTAATTATATTTCCTAACAAATTATTATCTGGAAGGAAATATTTTTTTACATCAAACTATGCCATTCAACATGAAGAGAAGATATTCGAAATGTATGAAATATGCATATATGAGCAGATGGAATAAAGTTAAATTGCAGTATCAAACTTGTTAGCACTGACAGCTGCCTCAGTAAAGTCACAATAAAAAATTTACAATAAATGCCGTTAAAATAAAATCCTTTCTTGACATTAACTACTTATCTTGAGCAAGGCCTTTTTGTCACTACTTATTTAAAAACAAATATTTCAAATTAGGAAGAGTTTGTACATACACATTCATGCATACCTTACACTAGCATACATCAGCCGTGAAATATGTATGATCTTGATATTTATTAAAGCACAAATTTATACCAATTAAGCATATTGAGTACAGTTTACCAGTAATATTTGCTATATATACTTCATATAAACTCGACAAATAGTTACAACCATAAATTTCTCATTAATTCTTCCCCTAATAAAAGAAATAGAAAAAATATTTTTCAGGGAAATTATTTATATTCAGAATAAACAGTTCATATATATAATTATAAAAAATTTATATTAGTCATCTTTAGTTTGCGATTGGTGGTTATATAATTTATGTGAAAAATAATTTTGGTTCAAGAGAGAGAAATAATTATTATTATTATTAATGTCAGAAATAAAATTTTGCAGAGTACAATACTGTTTAAATTACATTTAATCAAAAAATAATAATTTGATATGCTGAGATCAAAAGGCAACTCATTGTGCAACATTCATATTTAAAGTGATCATACAACAATTTATAAAATGGAAATACATCACGAACGTAAATTCATTGTGAAAAGTGAAGTCTTAAGGTAAATTAAGTTTAGGGCTGTCCTGCTCATGAAATCCCTTCAAAACACATAACATGTTATAAAGCCTTGGAGTAACTGATTACATGTCTCTATCAATCAGTACTTTAAACCTAAACTTCATAAACTGATCATACTTGCAATGTCCTTCACACAACATGCTTTAAAGGTTAACATAGCAACTATTCTAACAACACACCTCCAAAAACGTATCCTCTTCATAAACCTTTCACAGTAACAAAAGATTTATAGAGGAGAAGGATATATAATGAGGGATGGTTTCAACAAATTTACCATCCAAGGCAAATGACACATTTGACCCAAAAAATCTACAACTATTTGATGATGCTGTTTTGTCCATGGAGATTTAAATTTATTGTGATAAATTCAGCAAAGCATTGATAATTCAGAAAACAACTTTAAATTTAAACAATTAGTTTTGTCAATTTAATGAATTCACATGATCATGTCTTGATCTTTTTATAGTAGTTTTTAAAAAGAACATATGAAAAATGTATCATTTAAATATTTACAACTGTCTTGAATAAAAATATAAAATTGAATTAATTTATAATTTAAACAAATTGTGCATTGCTTATTATAGTTTATACAGTTGCATACCATTTGGATTGAATGCACTTCTACAATAAACAAAACAATTCCAATTTAAACACTGTAACCATGTAATTAACAACTGTTTTATAAAATTCAATTATATTATTCTGCAAGGACATTTTAATGTAAGAAAAATTAATTTTGAAAATTATTACCATTTGCAAGTATTAAATATACATCTAATGTAACATTTTTATCTTCAAAATTCATTAACTGTATACTAGTGTTTTTTAAAATGCATTTTTTTTTTTTTTTTTTTTTGAACTTTTAAGCTTTAAAAGAATACATAAGTTTATTCAATGGGTACAACATAATCGCCCTGTTGTGCTTCCAAATGCAACACTGTTATTTACAGTTAAGAATTGCAATTGAACTATTTACTGAGAGTTCACTAAATATATTAAAAGATACAATTCTTATATTTTTAGAAAATCGGTTTCCTATATCAAATTAACAATTTTTAAAGAAATATGTAAATACCCTTAACTCTGCAGTGAATCAATTAAAATACACAAAAAACTGTTAAAATACACAAAAAATTATTAATATTATTCTAACAGAAGATTTTAAATATGATTTCAATAGCATAGTAAATATAATTTGGAACATTTGTCCAAACTATTTCATGACTTAGAGCAACAACCATTAGAAAAAACATCTGCTCAAATAAAATTAAATGCAAGTAATCAGAAAAATATTTTTTAATTATTTAATTGAAAAAAATACCTAAATTTTGATAAAACTGAATTATCAATGCTGAACTGAGGTGGTATTCATTCATCCCACAGGCATTGCTGCTTCTGCTGAACAAAGAACTCAAATGCACGACACTTGCGGCATGTCTTAATGCCACATCTGTAACTAATAACTTTACCAGATGAATCCTTTCCACGGCAATACTTGAGACCACATGGATACCACCCAACACAAATCTCTAAACGACACTGGCATGGTTGCCATAGGTTACTGTTCTCATTGCAACGGACGGGCTTGGGAGGCGGAGAGCGCTTTACGGCTGAAGTCAAGGTAACAATGTCTCTACTTAGAGCTGAAATAAAAACAATTGGTAAACTTTAACAAGGGACAGATTTGATAATAATGAGTAACTATAAACATTTTGCATACCTGATGCATGAATCATTTATTTGTAATTGAAAAATTAAATTGGAGCTAACAAAAACATTTGAAGATATTTCTAGAAATTTATATGCAGGGTCTCAGACAATACCTTAGTTGTAATACCTCAATCTCTAATATATTGAGGTCTAAATTATTTCACATAATCATTGGAGGAATAAGATAAGGACTGCAGATTAAACTTTTGATCCACCAAGCACAGATTATTTGTTTTCTATTAATATAGAATGCTCAGCAAAATTGACCACTAGTATAGAATGCTCAGAAAAATCAAAAATTACTTCACAAACTTCTGACTGTTGTTATAACATCCTAAAAATACATCACATGCCCTCTTTTTTACATCTGGAAAACCTATTAAATTTAAAGAGAGAATTTATATTGAAAATTAAAGGCAAGTTTCATTTCAGAATATGCATGCATTAGTTAAATCATAAAAATATGTCCTATTTCATGAAACTAAAATATACCACACATTAGATAATGCTTGAAATCAACTTGAAAACTAAGGTTGCCCTTAAAAATATAATTCTATCACTTACAAATTAAATCAACAAAAAAAAAAAAATGAATCACATACAAAGCAGATGATACAAAGCAACAAAATTAAACTTACCAACAAAAATTAACATACATTTAGAAAAATGATATCAGTGTAAAATGAAACACGTAATAAAACATGCGAGTAATTATATGGTAAGGAGTATTTTAAGAGGAAATTCAAATCACATTAGAACCTTGTTAAATCTGATCCTTTTAACTCGGATCTCTGGATAACCTGCATTAGTCTGCGCAAAGAGATTTTTCTTTTAAATTTGAGTAGTGATCAGCAAATTTCCATGATATCATTTATTTGTTTCATCAACATATTTTGAAAAATAATTTTCTTTACTGAAATCATCTAAAAGCTATGAATATATGAAAGAAGAAAGGGGTAAAGACTATAAAAATATTCTGTGTAAAGTCAACAAAGGTTTGGTTGATTTGGGGCAGAATATTAGTGAAGTCTCCCTTCCCACCCCATTTTCATTTTATGCATTCATCTGTTAGAAGATTTCAGAAAAGAGATTTTTTTGGAAAAAGTATAGAAAACAAATATTATAAAAATTCGCAGATTGCTTCTCAAATTTTGGATGGAAATTCTTCAAATAGAGCTATTCAGATTATCCAGAGATCAAATTAAAAGAGGTGTGACTTAATGAGGTGCTACTATATTTCTAAAATTCCCTAGTTACACCTTTTATCACCATTGACAAATAGCGTACTATGCTATATTTAGTCTAAATGTAAAATACAATAAAAAACTATTTTATGTGCACTTCTATTGTTCTCAAAATAGATGTCTTTAACTTCTATAAATATAATTCATACTTGATTTGTTTGATAAAAAGGTAATTTAACTATATTTTATTTAATTTTTTCCCATTCTCCACTTAATCCTGATTTTTGATACATCAGATTGGCTCTGGTCTCAATTAATCCAACTTAACAAGATTTTACTATATATATAAAATAGGAGAAACATACATTGATGATATCAGAGTATTACCATTTGGATTTAATTAAAATGTCAATTAATCCTTTGTAACAAAACCATTGAAGAAACTTCAAATCATTCTGAGGAAAATTGTAATTCGTAATAATTTATTTTCAAACCATACAACATGTAACAGAACTGAGAGGCTAGATAAATAAATTAAATAGCAAAACTGATTAAATGAAACATACCAAATGAATCAGTCACAGTGAGAATATCCATGCAACATTTTTTTTCCCCGTAAGACAACATAGAAAAATTCAGAATAATAGAAAAAGGAAAACATTATTTTTTATATAAAACTTGATCTAGTACTTTAGTTTAGTGTGTTGAAATAATTAATTTCAAACAAATCACAAACAAAGAAGAAGAATTAAATATAAATGTATTAATAAACTATCACAAAAATTCACAAAGCGAAAAGAACAGAATAGAGAGACTGAGAAATGCATATAAAAAAGAAAACAGAAAAAACAATTCCAACTAATATTCAGTAACTAGCAGTTAAAAATGTTCGATTCAGTTAAAGACAACTGGTGAAAATTTTCTTATAGTATTGCAGTCCTGTAAAATGCAAAAAAATTGTTCTGTGCAAGAAATTTCACAAATATATTTTTAACTGTATTGGTAAATTTCAAAAATGCAAATTTACATCACTATATTATTTACTGTCATTTATTTACATATTATCATAAGTGTAATAATCTTAAAATCTATATATGTTACAAATTTAATTAATTAATCCTGATATAACACATCGATCAATAACTCCAAAGACTAACCCAGAGATGGCGCTCGTAGTAAACCAGTAACCAGGTCTTTCTAGAGTACTAACCTTTGCTTGAAACGTGTCAAAATTTTAAGTCGATCGGACCAGGAAAAAGGTTTTTTGAAGTGAAGTGAAAAAGGTTTTTTCCAAGTGGGTGCCGCGATTGCTTTCGATGGAACAAAAACAGCAACGAGTCGATGATTCAGAAAGCTGTTTATCGTTATTTACTCGCAACAAAAAAGATTTCTTCAAAAAGAAAAAAGAAGAAAAAAAAAAGATTTGGAAAAGCGTTGGAACGATTGTATCACCCTAAAAGGTGATTAACAAAAAGTGTTATGTTGATGAATAAAAAAAAATTTTGCAAAAAAAATGTTGTTTTCAATTTTAGACTCGGGAGTTATTGATCGATGTATTAAATAATCATACACGGAAAATGAAATTTTTTAAAAACTTAAAAACATTTCCATATAAGATCTTTGCCCAGTTTTAACAAATAATGATATTTATTATTTTGGGGATGTTTAATTTGACTATGATTATCGATTTATTTAATAAATTAATATTTAATGTTTATTAATTAGTTATCATCTTTGCTTAGATAAATTTGAAACAATTTCAAAAACATTTAGAAAACTATTCTGTAATTTTATTTTTTATCAATAATAAAATTAAAGAACATGTTTATGAAATGGTTAATAACATTTTCCAAGGTAATTAGATACGAGCCGAAAATAAACACATTTATAAATCTCTGCAAATCTTATAATTTTATTACAACAGTTTTGTTAGAATCCATCAATAAAATCTAAGATTTCATTTTCAGGTTATAAAACTGACATATACATATAAGAGAAATAATGAAATTGCATTTTATTATTTAAACTAACCTTTGGGGCTAGCCCACGATCTCAAGTCTACCTCCCTTGCATAGGCAGAGTGGGTGGCCTCTTCACAAAGGATGGGAAGATGGGGAGAGATGACGGAAGACTTGTCCAACTCTACGCTCAGATCCATTTCAAGGAGCTCGCGACCACGGTCCTCCTCAGGCTGACGCACTGCACCTGGGTTGCGCTGAAAGATTAACATTACAATGAAGATTTTAAAAAAAAAGAAAAATTCTATTTAAGAAAATATAGGATAAATCTAAAAATTACAAGTTATCACATCTACTTAAAAAATACGAAAGACTACTAATTCCATTTGAATTTAATCTTTATAACGAGTTAATGTAGATAATAATTCGATATAAAAACCAACGTTTTTAAAAACAACGTTTTTATATGGTGGCAAAGTTTATTACAGAAAATTATTGAAATATTAGTTAAAACTGTTAGTTATTTTTAACTTTAAAATTTACTTAAAAAAAGACATTTGTGAGAGTATTAAAAAATTTATAATACTCATAAAATCAAAACATGCATTTGAAAGTTTGTAAGCCATTCTATTAAAAAAAAATTGGGAACCAGAATTCAGAAAAAATTATTGTGATAAGACATGGTGCCAAATATTGGAAACTTTCTTGCTCATGATTATTGACTAAAAGTCAGCAACCCTTACTATCTCGGAGATAGTAAAGGGGAGATTGTATCTCCCCTTTGTGAGTACAATAGTTTTACGAGGCCTCATGTGGTGTGGGGAGTGCCCGGTGTTCCCAGAGGGGGAAAGAAGTTTTTTCCTCAACCCTAAAAGCGCCTAGAGGAAAGAATATTTTGACTTATTAAAATTATTGAAATATTAGTTAAAACTTGTCGCAAACGTCTAAATATTGCATTGTTAGGCGAGTAAGAACGATTCCCAAAATTTCAAAGCTCTAGCTTGATGGGAAGTTGGTTAAATTAACGATCGAAAATTTGATGACACACACACACTCACACACACCAAGTGAAATTCAGAAAAACGTTGTAAAAAAAACATGAAAAAAACTGATAATTTTTTTATATACAGTAATTTCATAATAGATAAATCAGATTAGTATGTTTAATTTTTTTTCAGCATCCAGTATTTTGTTTTTCTAATAAATCAATCATAAATAAAAGATTGCAAGTTGCAGAAATTTATCACTTGTAACAAATACTTTCTTTTACATATAAGATTATTTCTAATTTGTCAGACAGTTGCTCCAAAAAAATGTTTTCCATAAAGACATTGATATTTACATGCAACAAATAATATTTTATTTTAAAATATTCTTGAAAAGAAATCTTATTAGCTCAGAATATTTTTTTTTTTTTAAAAAAAAAAAAGAAAGAAAATTTGTAATTAGTACATGAATTGTAAGCATTTGTTTAAACTCATAAAATCAAATTTGCTAAGTAAAAAATAGAAATCAATTTCTTTTCCTTAAAGCTGGAAGGGTGAAATTCTTTTAAGACAAATATAAATTTCTCCAAACATTTTTTAATGTTATACACACAAGAGTACAAAAAATTAAATATGCTAAGCATTTCAGTGGATAACTTGCAAATTTACGAAGTAGAACATGCTAATCAACTATAATTGTTTAAACAAGGATTTTATTAAAAAAACATTAAGAAATTAATTGGGAAAGAAAGAAAATCCATGTGGATTCTAAGCAATGAAATTTCAAATACTAAAATATTAATAAATTATGAATTGTTACATAAAAACTTGCAAATAGTAAAAGTTTTTTTCACACTAAAATTTCAATTCATATTTTAATAACAATCTATACCTTCAGAAGATAATAACTCAAAATATAGCATTCGAATACATAATACCATAAAGAGCACTATCTCTAATTACTATACAACATATTAAAACTCGAAATGCTAAACTTTAATTAATTCTTACTAGTAAAAACAGCATTGATATTTTTAACATAATTTTCTCACATACATATTCCTAAAGATAAAACAATTAACAAAGAAAATGGAAAAATAATTTTCTTACAATTGTTTGAGAAAGTGTTCAGTTTATTATTGAAAAGAAATATTCTTGGATTTTACCCGAAGGTCTAAACAAACAAACATACATACATATACACACACAGAAAGAAAGAGGATACATTTTTTTTAAAAAAAATTCTTTCAGCTATAACCATTGTAATTAGTTTTCCTAGTTGATGATAAAAATAATTCTAAATGCTGCCTGAAAATTATTCATTTACTTTTTTAACATTCAAAATGTTCAAAGAGAAATTATCCAAATATGATCTTCACTTTTGATTTGAAATTCCTCGTCAAAGAATAAATAGCTTTTCATTATTGAATAAAAACGCACATACAAGCGAATTTTTTTTTAAGAATCAAATTTTCTTTCACTTTTACGACATATTTTTATTTAATTAACAATTAGATGATAAAAACGATATTTGTATGGTATTTCCTTTTCCAAATTTCAACACCATATGAAAATCTCCATACTGATGAATATAATTAATCATTTGAAGAGAATTGTTTATACATTAATACACTATTGCTCAATAATTAAATATAACAACAGAAAAAGGAATTAAATGGATAGAAGAAATACTCACCTGCCTGAGCTTGGACATGGCATCAGCAGATATGAAATCATTCTTCGTGAGCTGAGTGACAAAGCACAATACTTGATACTGACTTTGTCCCCTCTCTTCCTCACCCAAAACTAGGACACGAAAGATTTGAACCTCCTAAAGAGACAGGAAAAAAAAAAAAAAAAAATTTTGAAAAAAAAAATTATTTTTTAACTCTTATCAAGTTTCATTATAAAGTTGAATCAAAATGAAAAAAAAAATACTATGAAATAATTACTTTTTAATGAGAGATAAGTTAATACTTGTCATTGCAAAAAAAAAGTACTGTTTGGTGATCTACATTCCTAAAAAAATCTGTTATTCATTGGTAACTTAGTGAATAAGCAAAAAATATTTATTTGGCCAAGAACTTGAAATAACTACAACAATCAATAATTGTGATTATATTAGTTGAGTGGTTATAGTTTCAAGCTTACGACCAATAAAATTGCAGCTGAACTGAAGTTTCCAAGTCCTAATACTACAGAAGACTCATTGAAAAGGTTATGTGTGAAAATTAGGGTTCTAAATCATTGTGTTGACATAATGTGGATCAGAAGAGTGGGCAGGCCTATAATCAGAGGGGCCAGGTCAGGCAACACCAGTACTGGAAAAATGTTGGTCATACTGACAGGTTCCCTTATTTATCCTTTATAAATTCTCATTTCTACATAATAAATATAAGTGAAACCATTTCCTGAGAGAGTACTCCTCTTTCAATACCCCCCTGGTGTACAATAATTCATCAATATTAAAATACTATTACAACATTATTATAGTAGTATATTCAACACGATTATATTATATTTATTAATTATATTTTTAACTAAATAATAGTAATACAACACTAGTATAACAATAACATTAAAAGGAATTTCTGCTTTTGTTACTAGTAATGTTAAAACATTTTTCTCAACATTTCTATAAATATAAATGGAAATAATTAAAATCTATTAAGCTAAAAAATTCATGAGCAATGTAAAGGAATCATGAATGATCAAGATAAAATAAGTCCTTGTAATTAATATTTTTGGAAAGGAAGTACTGTTCAGTGTTACTATTTTAAAATAAATATTCTAAATTTTAAATTAATATTCTTAACTCCAATACTTTTAACTTAAATCATGGCAAAGTATAAGTGAACAGTTGTGGTAATGCGACATTTTTTTGAGAAATGCAAAAAGGAAACAGAAAATCTAGCTGCTCCCAGCAAAACAGATCAAATGAATACGACACTAATTGCACTATAATTGCAACCATAATATACTGATTGAATGTTATTAATGTCAAACTTAGAGGCAACATGAGGGTAACTGGCGATGGACCTCATAATTCTGAAGCTTAGTCAAGTGACAAGGATGACACCTGAGCTAACATCTTACTTTCCACCTGAACATAACAGGGACCGAGAGAAAAAGATAGCTATATAAAGATGTAATGCATACAGATGTGTCTTGATTTACCCTCTTGGAAGAAAGAATGGAAGACAAGAATAATATGAAAAATATTACAATTACTGTGTTAAGCACAGTAGTATTAACAAGTCCTGTCTACATATATTAGCATTAGAGTTGGAAGCACAATTATTTAAAGATATCACAATAAAAAAATGCTAGAGAAGAGGCTGGATAATTCCTACTTCTTGTGTCAATGCATTTATAGTGCTAGAGTAATGACCAATAAAAAAGGAGATGCAGTCATTTGATGAAGAAAAATTGTAAAAAGAAACATCTCTTATATTCACTGTTATAATACATATAGCCCTTTAGTATTTATAAAACCATATCCAAAAAGACAAGAATTTTTTTTAACTTATGTTCTAAAATACACACTTTTTTTCAGCACAGTAGAAATTCCATCAGTATACGAAGGCAGAATCACAGTGCGTGAGTTCCATATCAGCGATGGAAAGGACATCAAAATAGTTACAAAGTATCTTTGTCCAACAATGGAGATGTATTTAAGAGTGCTATAAATCATTGGAAGACTGGTTGTTTTTGTTAACGTCACACTAAGAAAAAATCCAAACGTTTTAGGAGATGGACCTCATAATTTCGAACTTTAATCAAGGGATGAAAATGACTTCAGAGCTGGCAACCCATTTTATAAACCATACCACACCAACATAAGGATTTGGAGCCTTGACAGATTGAACATTCACCAACCCTATTACATGGTAGATCTTCGGTGGAATCAAGTCTCGAACAAAGAATGGACCGAAAATCGGTCACAAGATCATTACCATTACCATTTGACTACTGAGGTCACATGCCATAAGAAAAACATTTTAATGGAGAAATTATAGCCAAATGCCTTGCTTTGAAGACTGTGATAATGTCACTTTAGTTTCGCTTCCTAATATTTTCAACCAGAAAATTCTAGGACTCTTGGAAGCAGCTGATAATGGATTTAAATTTCGAACAATAAATTATGCAATGCAAGTGTAATTATTAAGTATGGGAAACAAAAAATAAGCAAGTTTTAAGAATAATATTTCTCTTCTCTACTGAAGGAAGCAGTAGACCTGCCACCAGAACAAGAGACTTAATCTTATGCTCCTGTACAAAATAAAATACCTAAAAAGACAAGTGAGAGCAGACTTTATTAACTATAATCTGTTGACAGCACATTTCAAAAGAGTTCCAAGTCACAACAGTGAAAGATTTTTTACGAAGTGTTGTACTTAGTAATCATACAGTTAGATGAACATTTCAGAGAAAATCATGATATTTTTAGTAGGAAGAATAAAGAACTCAAGATAGATAGATTGGTTTTATTAACATAACACTAGAAGTAACACTAAGGTTATTAGCGACAGACCTCGTAATCTTGAACCTCAGTCAAGTTACGAAGACGACACCCGAGGTGGCACCTCCCAGTCTTGACTTCCATACTACGCAAATGGGAAGGCTTTCAGCCTAGAGAGATTTAATGTGCATCAGCCCTGGCCTACACAGCTGGTTTTCAGCAGAAACCAAGACAAAAAAAATCATCAATCTTTAGAAAAGTTTGGTAAAATCAGTCCTCAAATCCTAATAAAAATAAATGGATATTTCATACAAAAACATTGAAGTGTTAAAGGATGACCGAGTTTTTTGCAACAATATGCATATTTGAATTCATGTGTAACATATGAATCAACATTTTTTACATTAACTGCCATAAATCAACCTCAAAAGGATTCCATGATTCATCAGCAATTAGCAAATTTGGTTTTTCTAGTCTTTGGGAAGCAAATAAAGTGTCTTGGATTTTGACGAAGTTCTAAAGAAATTTTCAAGCAAACAAGACAGTAGACCGCAGCTATAATATTCTAAGTGAATAACAATGGGTTGATAACTCCTTAAGATTAAAATTTTAACTTGAGTATACATAGGGCCTTGCAAAAATAGAAGTAATTCTTAGCTGCCAACGAAAATTCTTTCTGAAGACTAAGTTAAATAATCTTAATTATATTTCTTTGGGAGCGATCCTGATTTACGATTTTAATAATAAAAATAACAAATTGACATATTCTAAATTATATATATATATATATATATAAATAATATTTTATAACCTGGTACTCTATTAAATTAATAAAATGCATAATATTCATAAATACAATTTAGTTTTAAACTGCTCTGGAAATTAAAGAAATATTTATGAGTAGTGTATTTTACCTCGTCCCTTCTATAAAATCCAGTGCCCAATCTAATGTTCAACCTACATGCCTGTGATTGGAGATTCCAGCTCTGATGTTAACTTCATTTGACAAGCGACCATCATCTGACCATAGTTCAAAATTACAAGGGGTGTTGCTATGTTCAGTGGAATTTTGAATTGAGGAGAAATATGCAACCAGAAGTATTCAATAAACCAATCAATCAGCAGTTATTTTAGGCAACAATCTCAAATCTTCTTTTAATTGATGTGTATTCTTTAGTCAAATAAAAGCTATTGCAAAAAAGATATGGCCATCAAACCAGTTACTGACTATCCCTCTTTGTCATTATTCATTCTAGTCCATTCTAGTACTTTGCTTCTAGTTTTTACCATTACATTTCCACAAAATTTAGCAATTATCAATGCAGAATGTGCAAACTTTAGCACTTTTTATTGCAGAGCAAAATACCACAATGAAGGAAGAAATTCTCATCAGATATGATACAGTAAACTCCTCAGTCTCATTACAATTCATTTTGATTTTAAAAAATACTTGATCAAAAGGAGCATTGAATGAAGCAGGATTAAACAGAATTGACACAATCACGAAAGTCAATGGCCATGGTTGGTTTATGGATGAGTCTAGCTGTGTTGACCATTTTTACTACGTAATCCCCAAGACTGTATTCAATGCAGCAACCATTACTGGAATAACATTTTAAATTGAAGCTTCAAAGCCATATTTATCATGAGCAGGAGTATAACTCCCCAATTGTTCACACAATTTCAGTTTTGTCTTAATTTTCAACCAACCTGTCCAATTAGTAAAACAATATAAATATTTGGGGTTAATTCTTAATGTAAAATTATCCTTTGTTCTTCATTTTGAGTGTGAGTGAGTGAAAATGAAGTTTATTGGGCACAAGACCCACATGTGGCATTGCTGCACCAAACAAGATGTAACTGTGGTCTAGATGTTAGAAAAAAAATGGAAAAAAGATAAAAAAAAAAAAAGTTTGATAAGGAAGATCAAAAATAGAGAAAGATTGATAAGGTGTTACGCAGATGTGTTACCCATGTTTATCACGGACAGAAAACCCCACAGGGAAGAAAAAGATCACTAGGGTGCCTCAGTCCTTCATTTTGAATACGGATGTTAAAAAATATCTATCGCTCATTATGAACTTTACAGCTTAATCTCTCAAAAGGGTAACCTTGCAATCAGATAGAAGTCTTACTTTTCAATTAAATCATAAGACCAATCATACAGCATGCTTCTTCTAAATAGGATGCTACAACCATGACTCATTTCAGGAAACTTCTCGTTACCACCAATATTTTGGAGAAATTGTAAATGCTCCCTGGTACAAACGATGTAAAGTCATTTATAGACACTTAACCCTTTGAGGGGCGGTATATAAAAAACATTAAATTTTTGCAAAAATTCATCTGATATTCATAAGTAATGTTAAAAAAAACACAATATCAAGTGGTAAAATTAATTTTTATTCATTTCCTGATTTTTAAGACCCAGTATAAATAATATACCACCACCCCTCTAGGACATCTGATTTGTTCACTTGCTGTTTCGTATTCCTTCGAAGAAATAATAAATACTTTCATAAAAAGTATATTATTTTAGTTAATTTGGCAAATGTTAAGATCACAATACACTTTTGAAAAAATTAGAACTTTATAAAGTTGTATTTTCATTTCTAAGAACAAAAATATGTCAATCTAAGTATAGCTTTTTTTATACATATGTAATTTTCATAGTTTCATGCTAAAACAATATTATAAACTTAATAAGACAATTTTAGTTGAAATACATATACAAAATTATTAAAAATAAGGCATATTTTTTACTGCACAGACTGAAATGAAATTTTCTTCCCCACTTGTTTCTGAAGATAACTCCAATCCATCAGAAGGGAGCTCTTCAAACAAAGCAAGTTCTTTTTCAATCAAAAGTCCTTATATAGGCACTCTTTTAAGGACACATATTAGAATAAATATATTTAAAAAATTATTTAAAACTATATTATTAAGCTACTTAAAATAAAATTTTTATTTTTCCGAAATAAATATGCATACTATTATATGAAATCTGAAACAGTCACGAAAATTAAATGAGAATATGAATTAAATGAACTGTAGAAAAAACTAAAATTCTGTTCGTTGTATCGTCTCTGTAAAGTTCAAAAACTGGCCAACCATGGTAATTGAAACTATTCAGAACATACCCTCCCACATGTAATGAGTAGACGTGTCAAACAAACAAACAGAAAAAAAAAGGCCAGTCCTCCTTACTCCGAGTTATTTACAAGATGTTGGCGTCCAAACACCAAAGACTCTGTTCTTCTAACAATGTGGATACCTCTTTGCTGTATTGTACCTTTTGAAATACTAATTGTCAATGATTGATATATCAGTTTACTTAGACCCTTTGAAAAAAGTCTACCGCTACAGGCAATGAGTTCCTATTCTCACCCCTCGTTTGCTTATCTCTTTTTATCTCATACTAACACTTTGTATCCATGATCGTTAACCAATCTCATTTCAATCAAATTAGGGACTTGTCGTCCATCAAAGACGACTAGTCCCTAATCTGCTGTCTCCAGCCAGTTCTGTCTTATATATATATATATAAGCGAAATACCACTGACTGACTCATCATGAGATATCAAAGACTATACAGCCGATTGACTAGAAATTTAGCATAGTTACTCATTTTGCGATGTAGACGCTCACTAAGAACGGATTTTACGGAAGTCTTATCCAAAATGTAATTTTCATCTGTTAATTTACTCTTATCCGTCGGTTATGTAATTTTGGCACCTTTTTGCCAAAAATGGAATGACCGATGCCAAACGGAATATATTTTTTATATGTATACTGTGTGTTGTCACCAATTAAGTTTACTTGGTGAGATTTGCGCATGCGGAATGGAAAAATGCCAAATAATTTTATATTCAAGCGCTGATGGAGGATTGGCAAGATTTTGGTGTAGGGGCTCTTTATGTGAAATTTTGCACATGTCGAAAATAGGAAACATACATATTTAGCGATAGAAATAAATGAGTTTGGAATCGCACGGTTGGTGAAAGTGTAGTTTTGCAGCGACTTCTTACGGAGTAGCACACATGCAAGCAATCTCTCTATATATAAGCGAAATACCACTGACTGACTCAACACGAGATCTCAAAGACTGTACAGCAGATTGACTTGAAATTTAGCATAGTTACTCATTTTGCTATGTAGACGCTCACTAAGAATGGATTTTACAGAAATCTTATCCAAAATGTAATTTTCATCCATTAATCTACTCTTATCCGTCGGTTATGTAATTTTGGTGCCTTTTTTGGAGCAAAAATGGAATGACCGACGCCATTCGCCATGTCGAAAATAGGAGACGTACAGATTTAGCTATAGAAATAAATGAGTTTGGAATCCCACGGTTGGTGAAAGAGTAGTTTAGATCCAAAACTTAGCGGGATTTTGAAAAATACTAAAATGGCAACTTCTTACAGAACTTCGCACACGCAAGACAATCTTCGTTTACTGGAGAACCTCGCTACATGCATGAACGAACTCAAGACGCTATGACATACTTAAGACATTTTAAATGTCCTTAGTAATAATTAATACTTAAGACATTTTTTTTTAGGATTGCAGTTACTTGCAATCCTAAATTGTCAGAAATCAAAGATCTCATGAGGCAAGGGCAAAATTCTTATGATAGACAAGATGTCATTGCAAGGATATTTCATTTGAAAATCAAGCAAATGATGAATCTTCTGAGAAAAGGTTGTATCTTTGGCAATACTAGATGTAGCATGTATATGGTGGAATGAATTTTATCCATGTTATATATATATATGGGGTGACTTTTTACTAAAACATTTTATTTTTCTCATATGTTTGAAAGTCGTGAATAACCATTATGACAGACAATCAATTTCTTAAAATTTCAAATTTAGATTATCATTATCACTTAAAAATTGAAAATTTTCTTGATATTTTACTTATAGGTTCCAAAATATTATATTATCGTCTGTCCAGCGAAGTGGGCGGGTAACAGCTAGTATATATATACACACACACTAAAAACACACCAATACATCTGAAAGTTGATACTAGGAATACAAATTATCAGATAGTACTAAAGAAAATGACTATTTAAGTTCTTCAAGAACCAGATTCAATTTTCTACCTCCTTACACACAATTATGCACAATGCGATTATTAACTTAATATTAATACATAATTGTTTATCATTTCTATTTGCAACAACCAAATATGAATATGTTGATTTTAAAATATGTATAATTCCAACAATCCATTTTCTATCTTCAAATAAGTCTTTTTACACTCTTCATTCAATTTTCAAATTACCAGCAATTTTTCACCATATAATACCATATTAAAAACATTTTCATATTTTATAAGACAACAATCTAAATTTCATTGGATGATTTATTTCTTAAGGTCAGCAACATAGTTAATGATGCTGAATGACATAAAAGACATCAAAACATACAAGCACATATTTAACTACAATTTAGATAATAAGAGGAATTTTTTTAAAAATATGTAATCAAAATATTTTTAATGATTCATTTTTTCTCCCTTTCTTGACTGGTTAAGATTACAAATTTTCTAGTAATCTATCAGAACAAAAATGTTCTCCATTTCTCTAAGGTAAGAAATACATTCTTTTAAACTTTTTTATATTCTGTTGCATTGAACTAAATAATTTCAAAACGTCTATAGTTGTTTAAAACATATTCCTCTATTTTTTTAGATAACAGGACACAATTAAGCATCATACATTTATATTAACAAACTATGCTGTATCAAATGACATTCTACTAGCTAATTCATACTGACATAACATATAGCTATTCTCAATATGACATTAAACAGATTAGAACAACATTTTGATTAATGACTGATTAATCTGAAAGTAATCATATTTCTGATAAAGCCATCCAAATAAAAAGTAATATAGTTTCAAATATTAATACCCAAAACAGCAATTCAAAGTACATTATTTATTAACAAAAATTAAACAATCATATGTAATGTCCGAACTATTTTCGAACTGACCACTTATAACTTAAAATAAATAACTAGAAATTATTAGAATTTTAAAGACAAGATTATAATAATCATTAAAATATCCTGAATAAGTTTGATTAGTGTTTTTCAGTGAAAAATATAAATGAACAAATATTTCTTAATAGTTTATTAATAATAAAAAAAAACAATCATTTACATAATTTAAGAAATCAAAAGACAATGAAAATTAACTGTACATTGAATTGAAAGCTCCTCTATTAAAAAAAATCAAAATATTCATATGTAATGTATGTATATTACATCTTACTCGGAACATTTTAACTCTTTTACTCGTGAAGATGAGAATGCAAACGAAAGCTAAATAAGAACACTTATATATCTCCCAGATTAGTATATATTGATTTCTTTCAGCATAGAGAGTGATAATATATTATATATACAACTCATGCTTTGAAAAATAATTAAGAATCCATTTACATACAAAATATTTCAAACGAATTTTAAAACTTTTCAGCAAACAGTATTTTTTAAATTCAGTGTCATCTTTATAGTATATTTCCCTTTACATATTTTTATTACATTCATATATTATAATCTCTAATATTAATAATCTAAAGTGAAAATAACAGGTTTGATCAAAATCTTAAGTGTATGAAACTATTTCATCTATTTGTTTAAATAATAAAATTTATAATAGAAAGTCAGTATGATTTGTAGCAAACTATGAAAATTTCAATAAAATTTTAAACAAATTATCATTAGCTACTAGTAGGAATGCAAAATCTGAAAGAAAGAAGTCTACATTGTTTTAACAAAAAAAATTAACTCTAAAGCTCAAAATTGAAATAAATTTCATTATCATGCAATTAATAACATATTAAAGGAAATTATTAACCAAAATGGTTAAAATTTTATATACCAATTAAATTTCGAAACGTTCTTTAAAAGATATTAATTAGTTACAGTTTAAAAAAGAGTAATAATTTATTTTTAAAATTAAAATTTTTAACAAAAACATTTCAAAACAGAACACTATAATTTTACTTTTCAATAACACAAGTAAACTTCAAAATGGAAACGAAACTAATGTTATTTTAGGTTAATAGTTCATAGTCTACAATACAGAATAGGGATTATTGTTTATATATCATTATTTGACACTAACAATATAATTTTAAATACATAAAGTAAAGTAAACCAATGATTAATTACAGTACAAATAAGCATTAAAAATACTTCGGGCTTTCTATTAAGATGACGCATTCAAGGAAACTTCCGTTTGCTATAAAAATTAAATTTCAATTTAATACACTATAGACAATTTATAACATTCACCTTATATTAAAGAGAACATAAATTAAACCCACAAATATATTAACATTTTATAAAGATAGAATAACAAAGAAATAAACACGAAACTTTTCGACTCAAATGTGACAGTTCAAATCACATTATTCAAATTTGTTAAGAATTAACAGATTCATGAACTTATGAACGTGGAGATAATACTACAAAGCAAATTTAATGCGGTTTAGGCACATCAAATTGTATAATTACCGATCTGAAATCTACAAATTGAGTGATTAAGGTTCCTTCCGGCCGCTGAAATTCCAAAGTTATAGTATCGTCTGTTATGTTCGAAGTAATAGACTCCTGAACGATATCACCTCCTTGATTTTTCACGTTGATAACAAGTTGGCACTCACATTTCTTCAAATTATCTAAATTATAAATCACTACAAATATGAAGAAAATGATTTCAGTATAGGCTATATGAAACATCATGGCAATAATGGACAAGGAAAGTTTCTAAATTGACTCAGGCAGCAAAAATCTCGAAGTTTCATTCTGCTAATTAAATGACGTACAAAAAAATTATTTAGAGCAATCAGCAACGATGCTAAAATAGCATCAGCAGCTGATTCCATCTTAACCAGCAGCCATGTTTTGATCGTACACAAATTTCATTCGAGGTGCGTTGAATTGCGCAACAACTGTTTCAATGTTAAGCGAGGAAATAAGCGTGACCAAGGTCCCCACAAGGTTGATAAAACATCATGAGTGATTATTTGAGTTATTTAAAGATTATTGACCTTTAATCTGATCCTAATCTTTCACTTGTTAGCCGCAGTATATGTAGAAAAGACAGATTTAGCTCTCGATTAGCTTTTATCCTATTCAGAAATAAAAGGAAAAATAAACCAATTTAACCCTCTTTTCATTTTATTACTATCCTTATCATATTTTTTTTTTTATTTTAGCGTAAACATTCTATTAGATTACAGTAGACAGCTTCAATCTGGTTTTAAATGAAAAACCATTCACAAGTCAGAAAAGAAAGTTCATTTGATTCGAGAGCGAGAATGGCAACTGTCAAAATCAAAACAAGGATGGCCGAATTAAATGTTTTAAAATACAGTATTTATCAATGTTCTAGTCATTCTGCTTCATTTGTGCCGGAGTAAGAATTTATTTATATCATTGAAAACGAAAGTTAAAGTTCGTTTATTTAAATTTTATAAAATTAATCGAAATGATGTAACTAACATCCACCGTTTGGTATCATGTACCGAAAAGGTCGTCTTTGACCATATTTAATCCCTTATAATTTTTATTTTTTGCGTATTCATTTCTTTTTGTGTCATCTGTTAAGTATTTTCATGTGTTCTATTTATTTCATGATACATGTGAAAATTATAGTAGCTTATTTAATACGAGTATCTATATATTTTTATGTTATAGTTTGATATGGATGTTGATTTTGTTTTAGAAATGTTTTAACCGATAATCCAAATGATGGAACATCCCGGTGGTCTTCCGAATCAAATAATCCACCACAGGTAAATATTTTTTCTTATATTTATTATTTTTTAGAGGTATTTAGGTATCATTCTAATTTATTTTACTTTTGTCACATTTTGTTAGTCTTTGCTATATTTATTTTTCTATTTTACTAGTTTGTTACCTGTGTTCCGCGTTTGCATCTTTTCTTACTGAATACTTGACTTTCGATTATCTTTTGCCTTAATGTTAGTGCTCCTCTCAATTTATTATATTAGGTTTAAAAACACTAAATTTGTATAATTCAGTTCTTATAAATATGTAAGGATTTAATCATATTGATGCGAATTTAGTTGTTTGTTAATGGAAAAAATGTAATATTATAAGATGCAACATGCAAATTCATATATTTTTATTCAAAAATTTATACCTATATATTTCCCCATTTAACTTTTTTGTTATTCTTGTGATCAAAAAGTAATCATTAAATTTCTTTGAATTGAATTACTCAATACCAAGTTAATGTTTTATTTCAGAAGCAAAATATGTCTGACACTGTGAAATAATTTTAATATTAATGGTTATAATGGTGTGTATGTTCATTTTTTAACATAATTATAATATTAAAAATGTAGTGTCTTCAGTGAGCTTTCTTTACAATATTCTGAGAGTACTGCAAAATAAGACAATGTACTTTTGTATAAATAGGATTTGCCTTTTTTTTATTCCTTGCATTATTGGTTAAAGTATAAGTATATATTGGAATACAGTAATAAGAGAAGTTTAATATTTATAATAACCCAAAAATATAATGTAGTAGTATAATGATTTACATGCTATTCAAAATGTATGCAGTAAATATATGATTCATGATAAATTTCTAAAACTATGCTTTGAATGTATAATATAAAATATTGTTTTCTTGAAGTATTTTTCATTATGTATTCAGTCTCGTAATTTGAAATTTTCTAGTAATTTTGGTTCTAATCTTTTTCAGAAATATTATAATTTTTAGACTAATATTTAAAAAGATGTTACAAATATTTTATTACCATCCAAATTTCTCACACTGTAATGAAGTTTTTTTAATCCTTTGATAACTGCATGAAAGCGATTTCTCCACTGCATCTCAAAGTGTAAATAATGGCATTTTTATTTTTATATTTTTAAATGCTGGTCCTTTTTAATATTTGTTTCAAGTATTAGAATATCAGAACAAGTTCAAATTGGATAAGCACATTAAAGCAAAAGTATATTTCATGAGTGTTACTCATCTGTACTTATTTTTGGACAAAGGTCATAATGATGGTGAAAATTCTATATATAGCCCACATTCTTAACACAGTTTTAAAAATGGTATCACTCGCGTAAGTTCTACATAGCTCTAAATGGTAGAATAAGGAAAAAAATTATTAACCTATTTTGCTTGTGAATCCAATAAATGTTTTTAAAACTTCATAATCATCATTTTCATGAATTTAGATTATTTGCACTTTTACTCGTAATAAAAATAGATACCAGACCTGTTGTTACTTGTATGCCATTTTTTTGGCAAATGAAACTATATTTCGTGTTTTTACAATTACATATTTTTATACAATTAATCCATCTGTTGATTAAACCACATCAAAATGAGTTTTAAAAATGTTGGCTAGTCCTCTGCAAGAATGAAAGGCATGACATTATTTTAGAATGAGTGTGAGTTTTAATAAATATGCTAGCTGGATGCTATGATTGTATTGTCATCTAAAATCTCTTAAAATTCCATCTGAAGCTTTTCAAATTAAATTTTACAAAATTTGCTATCATCATAAGATGCATTTCATATAGTAATTTATTTTTAAAAATCTTCTCAGAAATTTACAGAACATTTGTAATAAAACATAGTAGCTTGCCTTAAAATTTCATATTAGAATTCCATAGAATGCTGGATAAGAAACTATAAAAAAAAATTTAAAAAAGTTTTACGAACCTATTTTGCAGGTAGATCCGAAAATTCTTTTTAAAATTTTATCATTCTTATTTCCACATGAATTTAGATGCATCTACTTCCATGAATTATTCTTAAGTCCTCAAATTACTAGATATTTTACCAAAATTGTCAAGAAATATCTCTCTCTTAAAGGTTACATTCATAGAAAGGCCATTCACATGAGAAAACATTAAAAACATCAGAAAAAAGAAAAAAACATTCAATTATGGTGTCCGCATCAATTTCTTAATCGTAAAAGTTTCTAGCACTTTTTAAATGCAAGCACACAAAAAAAACCACCGATTGTTTCAAAAAAAAAAACTTTCAAAATCTGAGTATGTGCTATTATAACCTTCAAACCATTGATAGGCACTTAATCAGTGTTGGAAATCAAAAACCTTTAAGGTTGCCACAACGGTCATGCCTAAAGAGAAAATTGAGGATTACCAAATCTGGCAATTTGTCTCTTTCAAATACTTCCATCACAAAAGACTTGCTATGTACCTGGAACTGATACACATTAAATCTGTTAAGGCTCCAAGTCCTGCCGTTGGCATGGTATGGGGAGGTATGAGAGGGGTACCTGTTCAGGTATCATCTTCGTCACTTGACCGAGGTTCAAATTTATTAAGTCTGTTGCCAACAGCCCTTGTGTTGCTTCTAGTGCAACATTAATAAAACCAATCAATCCATTGCCAAGGCTTTAGGCTAAACTGTATTCCAACCCATGATAGCTAACCAAGTTCTCATTTGCTCATTATGATGTTAAACCTTTTATATGAATTGACACTTGTTCGTGATTATTGGAAACTTAATAATGCTCCTTTAAGTTTTAGTTTTAACTGAATTTTAAATAATAACAAGGCACTTTGCAATTCACTTTAACCCCTTAACTGTGGCATATATTTCAGAAAAATGGACCAAAAATGGAAAAAAATTTTTTTGACTGCTTAAATTTGCTCCTTATATTATTATAAAAGTTAGAAAATGGATTTTTGTTACAAAAATAAAATTTTAAATATACCCATTAATTAAAAATACCTAAACTGTACTCCACATCGGACTTTGCAAAAAAAAGAAAATGATTTGCAAAAAAAAATCACTGAAAAACAACTGAAACTAAATGAGAAAGAGAAAATCTGCCTTTGTTTATCAATCCAAGTGTGTCTTAATTTATCTTACAGCACCCACATTTTCCCTCCCTCAACTGAAGTCGTAATCGGTAAAAAACTAGGACTACTAATGCCATCTATTACGAAAATAGTGGATTAAGTATCCTAAAGTAGAAACGAACTCAATTTGGGCTTCACAAAATAGAAACATTAATTTTTCTCCTGCCCGAACTAGATTTGGATAACACTGGCAAGGGGTTAAAATCAAATGTGGGGCTTTCTGAATCTTCTCAAATCCTATTCTGTTTGTTAATATGTATGAGATTTTTTTTTATCATGTTCATTAATTTAATGAATAATTGTTAGAATATATTAATATAAAGGTTTTTTTTTTGTGTGTGTGTGTGAAATACAATCTAATATTGCATTAAAAGTATTCAGTTTTGAGGTTAATTAGCAATAGTATCATATGTTGTTATCATGTCCATGGATAATACAGAGAATACTTTAAAAAGTGTAAAAGGACTAAATTGCAGCAACTGTCAGATTAGGTGCCTTAAAACCATAGAGAAATTCCTGTGAGAATAAATAAAATAATAGAGGAGTGCCATAGCCTTCAAAGAGGTTGGACTTTTACTTATTGTTAGTCAAGAGAATGTATTTCTTTCCCCTGTCTGCTTTCAAAGGATATATGGAGTTGTAATTCCACCCTGAAAGAATTAGTATCATATAACTGAATGAAGTGAAATATTTTTTTTTTTTTTTTTTTTTTTTTTTTTGCTGCTTTGTTATAAATTTCTCTAACCTGAATTATACAAGAATTTTTTTTTGTTGTATCTTATAGATTGATTGGGATATTTTAAAACATAGAATGAATTAAAACTTTTTTATCCTCTTGTAAAGTTTCTCATCTTATTAATACCATGAAATAATTTGCTGTAAACGTATTTGTTACATGAGAAAAAAGATTATTTTCAATATTATAATTTTGTCACATAATTTTTGAAATATATTGTGAAAGTAATTCTTCCAATCAGAATTTAAATATTTCACCCTTTTTATAGATTGTCTACAATTCAGAATTTCTACATAAATTATTTAATCCTTAGCAATGTGTAGATTCATTTGTGGGTGAGAAGTTTCCTCTCTCTGCAAGCTCATTAGAAAATTTAAAGTTATTTTTAATAATTTTTTAAGCCTTTGCTTTAGATTTGTATGTTCATTGTATTTAATATTCTTATTTTAAATTTAAGAAATATGAAAAATATGCAGATTATTTAGCTTTTTGGAAAAATTATAAAGCAACACTTTTACTGTGATTTCTTTTTTTTTTTTTATTTGAGTTCATATATACACAATGAAATCAAACTTAAGATATTGTTCCAGTTTCAGAAAAAATTAATCATTTTACACCTTTTTAAAAAAAATGTCAAAGAGAAGACTGCATAAGAAAAGTGAATATCTTTTCATTTGCAATCACCATAATTGCACTATAAGAATGTATATTATTTTTAAAATGTTATCTTCTAATGATTTTATAATGTGTGTGTTTCATGAAGAAGAAAAAACATTACTCCTACTTTCTACTCCTACTCCATTGGTCATTTATTTATAATTTTTTCCAGTTTTTAATTTTGAAACTGTTCAACCCTGCTGTGGTTCAGGTGATAAGCTTTGGAAAATATGAAAAAAGTCATGTATGCAATATGAAGAAATTCAAAGTGTATGGTGGTCTTTCTGATGACAGTATGATTGAATTACTTGATGGGTAATTATGCTTTGTACCTTTTCTGTAATTAGTTTCTTAGCCATAGGTAAAAAGAGTATTTTCAAATATTAAGCTTAATTATATAATTTATATTGCATTTCACAAAGCTTGAATAATTAGTTCTTAAAGTGTGAAGAAGCTAAATGTTTAACTGTGATAAAAAAACATTAAAAATAACTTTTTCTTCTGTTATTTTTATTCATTGTGCTTTATGTAAGAAAACTTAATTTTTCAAAACTTATTTTTTCATAAACTCTCTCTAAATTTTTCATTTTATAAATATTGTGAATAGAAAATTTTAAGATTTAAAGAGAATCATATATGCCACCTTAAAGCCTTTTTTATTTATCATTCTTGATCTATCTATCTCTTTAATGCATAAGGCTATGAAAATGTAATTTTTATTATTTGAAATAATTAAAGCATTGTTTGCAAAAATTATTCTGAGTTTATCTAGTAAACTTTTAACTTGCTTCTTCCTTCGACCACAATAGTGCAATGGTAGGTTGGAGATCAAAATTAATTAAAAGGAGTTAAATATCTACTATAAAATAAATTAAATATTATCATTTTACCATATTTATTACCTACAGTAGTGTATTATTAATGCCTAACATGTCAGGAATATTTTCATTTTATAATCTTGTTTTACACACACATGACGAGGATGTAATTGATTAAAGTTAAGATAAGAAATTTTCACCATTGAAACTGATTTTAAGAAGAAATTTTTGAAATTAGGGAGTTTTAAAGTAAAATGTATTCTCAATAAAGTACAAAGAAAAGTTATTTTAGAATAGGCTTTTGTCTGAACCCAAAGACTTTCTGAACCACTTTGGAAACGCATTTTATTCTGGCAGGTTGTATTACATATATATAGTGTGTGTATGTGTGATGAATTTGCTTGATTACCGTTTTACTTGTGGCTCTTTTAACACCAATTCAAATTCTCATTTAATTCAATAAAACATCTACTTTCATCTCTCGAGTCATGGGAAACTACTAATCCTCCTGACCCCTATTAGAAAAATCAAGAACATTCTGCAATAAGTTATTGGAAACTATATTTTATTGAATTAAATGTATTTGTATGAAATATAATTTTAAAAACTGTCCTGCCACAGTTACAACACAATGCTAGTGGTAAATTATTAGTGATCAAAAGAGCTCTTCAGTAGGTTAACTGCGGAGGTATACAGTGTGTATCGCCCACTTATGCAAGACTGCCTCTTGCTTTTTAAAATGAGCTCAAATTTGTAACTATTTCTTAAGAATACGGAAGAAAAAGTATGATAGTTGAGTAAATATGTGATTATTTCCTTCATTAATTAATTCTGCAGCCTTCTTAAATTCTAATTAAATAATCAATATGCTCAAAACTCCAATTGAAGATACACAAGTGCAGAACAAAATACTTTATTAACTACCAAAAAACATGTAAAGTTTCTCTCTCATGAACCCCTTTAAACTCTGTTAACCCTCTGACTGCTCAATTTGTGGACCGAAATCGCTTAAAAAAATTGTGTAATTTTTTTTGTTGCATATTTTAAATCTATATATATTGGAGAATTGAAAAATGCATTTTTTCTTTCTGAAAAAGATTTTTTATATAGATTTTTATCATGAGAAATTAAGTTGCCAGAAAAACCAATTTCAGATGTTATCACCAGAAAATTTTTTTTTAATAAATTTAAATTGAATTACAGTTAATTTTTATTTATTGTGTAATATTAAAAAGTAAAATGTATGAAATTTAAGAAAATATAAAGCACTAAGAAAAAAATACTTTAGATATACAGTTTAGTATGATAAAGTTCGAAACAGGGTTCAAGACAAAGTCCAACTTCACAGTTTTAGCACCAGATTCGTGTTTCTTTGCGAATTTTTTTTTCTTGTTGCATCTTTTCTTGAACAGCACACTGTCTTCGATGTTCTCTTTTTATGGGGTCAAATGGTATCTGACTTGCAAAATGACGAGCTGTCGATGTGAAGTTTGAGCGGTAATACCATATGCCTTCAAATGCCACAATTCAGTGAACAATTAACGACATTTGTTGGCCAAAACATAAATTACATGTCTAATACTGTATATAATTTATTTCAGTGGTTAAACAGGGAAATACGCTGTTTAACCACTGAAATGTTAAACTGATGCGCTTCTCTGTAAAGGAAGAAAAACACGTGCCTGCGGAAATCGCAGGATAAACAAATTTTTGTTACATTTGAGTGGCCTGTGGAAATCACGGGTTGAGCAGCCAGAGGATTAATCTTGGTTAAAATTCTAATAATAAAGTCATAGTATACCAAATCATACTCTTATTCGATCACTTCTCGATTATAGCAGATTCGAATCTTAGTACTTTAAGTAGGAGTTGCTCCAATCCAAATAATTAATTATGATGATTCAATCAAATTTGCTAGTATCTATTATCATTATATATTCTTCATTACTATATTATAGCTTGTTGTTATCGTCTATCCCCCTTTTTCCTTTCAGTTCTGTTTTGTTTATATATCACTATCTCCAATTCACTACATTTCTTATTTCCAACTAATTTACTTGATCATGTTTCATTTTGATTAGGAAGAAATTGTAATATTTTGCAATTCCATTTTCCAAAAAGTACCCAAGGTTAGTGAAGAAGAAACCGTGAATAGTGCAATGTCCAAATGTATTGAGATATTGCCATAGTTATGGGATATGATACCAATGATTCATGATGGAATGTTCTTTGGTACTCTTTTATGTACAATTAAACTTTTATGAACAATTTAAATTTTTGTTCAGATGACCCAGCTGCATAGGTCGCAGATTGATAGTAGGTAGGCCATATGCAGACCATGAGTTTGTTAGAATAATGATTTTTATACAGAATCTATTTTATTTTAAAACATAATGGAGAGTATATTATTCAGTTATTAAATGAAGAAGCAGCTGTTTTTTTTTTTTTTTTTAAATTTGAATGAGAAGATAAGAAAGATGTAATTGACTATCATTTTTTGTTCTTATGTTAAAAAAAAAAATTCCCTCCATATTTGCATTTAAAATAATGTTACAGTGATATTGAAAATTTACAGAGTAAAAAATAGATGCTTTAATTTTGATTAATTTATTTAGTTTGATATTTTCCATAAATAAGTGAATAGCTAATTATTTTAAAAAATATCTGCTCATACATGTTTTTATTATTAAACTAAGGATTAGAAAGAATTTTTTTTGTTAAAAATTTCAAGATCAATACAAAGTTAAAGAAGTATGAGTCACTAAAAGTTATACAATAAAGAAATTAAGCTGCAAAGATTTAAAGAAAAATCCTGAATATTCTTTGATGATTAATGTATTTTATAGATGTGATTAAAATACTCACTTAACTTGATTGAGTATATAAAACTGCTCTTTAGGACAGAATTTTAAGCTACATTGCATTTCGCCCCCTTCCCCCCCCCCCCCCCCCCTTTTTTTTTTGTCAGTGATTGATGCTACATGTGTCATCAGTCAGTAGCAACATGAAAAGAATATTTGGATTTTGATAGAATATTTGAGAAAAAAATTTCAATACTCAATAATTTTATTTTGATATCATGTCATTCAGTAAATTAGTGTATAATAAAGTTTATCTGCATTAATTTTTCTTATTTTACAGTGGTTTGAAAAATAATAATCAAACAGAGGCTTTCAATCTGAAGCACACTGCTGGTGGTAACATGTTTGCATGTAGATATATTAAAATTGGTATGTTGTAAGCAACTGATATAATTCTCTAATTTCATTGCAAAAATACTATTTATTTTTAATAGCTAAAAAGGTTCTGATTCCGACCATAATTCATTTATTATTTTTCAAAAGTATTTTACCTTTTAATCTCTTTTGGAAAAATGTTATATTGTTTAATTGCTATCTATCTTACTTTAAAAAAAGTATGCAAAATCTTTTAGTGAAATCTTATGGAATTCCCAAATTCTTTAAGGAAAAATGTATGCAAAATCTTTTAAGGTAAATATGAAAAACAATCACCTTCCCTTAAGGAAACATGACTAAATATGTCATAGAGTAATACTAAACACATACATTTCGACTGATAAAACAAACTGTAAGTAACAAATAAAATGTATTATGCATTTCTCTGTGATTAAATTGTAGCTATATACCTATTCAAGGTTCTATATTTGATAATCAAAGTATTACCTTAGAGATTTCAGGCAGTGATGGTGCATTGATAACATATATTTTTTTAAAATATCTGTTATTTCTTTTATAGTAGCTGCAGTGCTGATTATTTGTATCATAAAGGTCATATGAGAGGCAACAGAGACATTTATAATACACTCTAATTTTATGGGGTCCTTACAAAAAGAAATAATCTAAATCAGCAAACATCAAAGAAATCTCGATACAATTGTTTATCATGGTTTTTGTATCAAGCCCTTAATGATCTGTCCATATGCATCCAAAAATGGCTATAGTACCATTGAATTGGAATTACATTTACCATAGCACAATCATTTAAACATAATTTAGAAAAATTTACATGACTCCTTTCAGAAATATTTGAGGCTTCTGGAAATCAAGTTTGAGTTGTAACAAGTATGGGATAATTCCTCTGTCGGTAGTAATATCTGGTTGTACACCCAACTGTGGATTAATGTTGTACAGTATGTAATTTTTGTAGTATGTGAATTGTCATGGAACTTTGATGTTTGTTGCCAAATTATGAGTAAGTTAACTTCATATTTACACAAAATACAGTTACTATGTAAATATTACACTTTGAGAATAATCTGAATTGTAACTGCATCTATTAAAAATGAAGTGGGTGTGAAGACAAATTATACTGTACACAATAAGAATCCTATAGTTGATGCTGCAAAATGCGATGCTTGGCTTCAGAATATTCTTAAATTAGTAAATTTTTTTTTTTTTTTAATTCAGTGCATCATCAACTTTTCATGTTCAATCATGGCCATGTTTACTACATCTGAATCATTAATAGTTTTACAAATTTTGAAACTAGTGTACAGACACTTGAAATACATACTTATTTGTTTGAGTTCCTCACATTCATATTGCTGTTGAATGTATATATAACTGACCTGACATTCATATTGATGATGATGATTATATTAAGTATGTAAGAAATATAGACCTGGATATATTGCTTGTTATAAATACAAGTTTGAATGAAAAGGTCTTGCTATTAAATAATGGTATCTGTTTCTTTCAGTTGGCATTTTAAGTCATATTTACCTGAATATAATTGCTTTAGTGCTCATTCTCCACTTAAATGTGTGGTGCTGAAATTTTTCAACCAGATTATATACACAAAGTTCTAATTTGTTATTATTTTTCCAAATATTTATATTATATATAAGTTTGTTTTTAAATACATTCTTAAGAATTATAGAATCCAGATATTTTTATATCTTCTATCTGTTGCAAACTATTATCTATAGCAATCATTTTTCTATGAATTATTAATAAATTCATCATGCAGAAATAAATTTGTTTGTCCAAATAGTGCCCATACAATCTTGGGGTCCGAGCTTTAACTTCAGTATTTGGCATGTTCAACTTAAAGGCATTGATGATTGGAACATAGTGAAAACGTGCGTTAGTTGGTTCAATTATGTAAGTAATTTTTATTTGTAATAGATATTATTACCACCGTTAAGCGTATTTTATTATATATATTTCATTACAAATTTTCAGAAATTTATGTAGATTTAGGCTTTTAATTTTTTTTTATCATAGTTCTTTTCAGTATGGCTTTAAATTAATTTAATATTTTTCATGAACAAGAATGTCATTTAATATTAATTTATTTTAAAGGGAACGTAAGTTAGCTTAAATCCATCTTCCTAAATTATATGCAATGCTAATTTTAATATTGTTCGTAAGTAACATTATGCTAAAATTTTGCTTATCATGAAACTTCTCTTTATAGATATATATTAAATTACATTATTTTGATTTTTACAGTATCGAGAGAAAGAAACTATACGCTTGTGTTTGAAGCATTTCAGGCAGCATAATTACTCAGAAGCTTTTGAATCCTTACAGAAAAAGACTCGTGTCCAATTAGAAGATGCTTTGCTTAGTAAATTGCATCAGTGCTTGGTATGAATATGATTTTTTTCTTTTATTTGTTTTACATTTTTACCATCATAAATAATATATATATATATTATTTTTATCTAAAATTTTAATATCAGTATAAAAATTTATTTTTTAGGTTGTTGAGGGAGATTATGTAGCTGCCGAAAAGTTGTTGTTTGAAGCTGCTCAAGGTAATTTTTAATCATAAATTATCTAATTAAAGTAATTTAATTGTTCAAGTAATACTTATTTTTTATATTATTAGCAAAATGTATTGCAAAAATGTTTTAATACATTTTTGTATTTCTTACTAGAGTATAATAATTTCTTTAAAAAAAATTGAAAAAATTTTTTCTATTTTTATTATGAAATAGATTATTTCATTGAGTTATCCATATGCTTTTAAAATAATTATTGACTTATCTCTTACTTGTCTTTGAAACAATTAGTGTAAAGATCTTTGGTGGTGTACTGTCAACCTCTGAATCAAAATAAATCGTAAAAATTATTTTTACAATGAAAATGGCAGCGTGAAATATCAAGATGGAATGGACTTCCATAATGGCTCTGTAATAAAAACTTCAGCCATTTTTAGTTATTACACTGGAAATGAATAGTATGAAATTGAGAATATTCACCTCCCCAAAAAGAAGCGGGGTATACTCTGTTGTCTAAAAACAATAATCATACATTTAAATTTGAGGATTTTTGAGATTTCATTGGGGAAAAGAAAGTTGCAGCAATATTTTGTAATTGAAAGCAAGTGCTTAGTTACTTTATTCCATTTTTGAAGTCATGCGATCATTGAGATAGCAGTGAAATTGCAAGGCATTATCTATCTACCAGACGCTGTTCAACAAAAACTTTGTTTTAGTAGTGATTATTTGAAAAATTATAATTTGAATCAATTTTGTTGTTCTACGTTATTCATACTATCTAATAAGGCATCTTTTTAGAAATATGTATTCCCCTCCCCATTTTATAATTCGTTTTCATAATGTTTTAATACAAATATCTGCATATTATAACATTTCACTCTAATTATTTTTAAAAAAATTTTAGGACCTTTATTAATCGGTATTGCATTATTTTTTAGCTATTCAGTCTGAATTGTTTGGGGTTATCATGAATTATTTGAAAAAATGAAACTTTTGCAATTGAAAAAAATATGCATTGAAATTTAAAATGCAAGATGTATAATTTACTTTTTTGATGTATAAAGTCCATACCATATGAAAAAATGGTCATTGACTGTTGGAATTATTTTTTGAACTAGACAGAGCTTTTACATCTTACTTTAAGTTAAGAGATATATATATTTTTTTTTTTTTTTTAAAGTCTGATTACCTGTGAAATGTAATTGCTAATTATCCAAGAATTTCGATCAATTTTCATTTTGTAGTATTTATGTATTACAAGATGAATCATCATTTAAAACTTGTTACTCAGTTTTATTTTGTAGAATTTTAATTTTATGCTAATAATTTCAGTCATATTACAACTTTTTTTGTTGCAGTATAGCCAGTACGATTGTTTTAAACAATTTTTTTATTTTAATAAATTTGAGTTATCCAGCTTTTTTCTCTAACATTAAATGAAAAATACGATTTATTATGTAAATATCTTTGGAAATTTAAATTTTCACTTAGGAACAAAAACATATCAGAATATCTTAATGTAAAATCACACATCCATATGTAGCTGTAGAGGAAAACTTCATCTTGGATCAGTTATCTCCAATCAGAATTTTGAGAAAAGAAAAGTTTCACATGTGTTAATTTAGAAAAATGCAAATTATGCATCTAAATTGAAAATGAAAGTGGGACATCACACACACATAATTAAAATTGATTCGTGTATGTTATATTTATTATATATATATATATATATATATATATATTTAATTTTTCTGTTCTTTTGGTCATTTTTGCTCATTTGTTAAATTTTTTGATTTAAAAATTAACTTTGCTATAGTTTCATATTGCATTTTGCATTAATTTTTCTTATGTTATAGATATTAACATTTCACATTACAGTTTTTTTTTTTTTTTTTTTTTTTCCTTTGCATATCCATGCTGTGAAAAAAATCGTTTTCCATTAACCCCTTAATTGGTTTAATTTATTCACTAATTTGATCCGAAAAAGACACATATTTTTGTCCATTTTGCATATGTAAATGGAAAAGTAATATTAAAATTAAATTGCATAAGAATTTTAAATATTTCTAACAATCTTTCTTGCAAATAAAATAATTTTTTACCTGGAAGTTGTCTTTTCTTGTTTAAAATGCAAATTTAAATGAATCGCATTTCCTTGTGCACAACTGTAAATTTAATTTCCCTATTCATAATAAATGAATAGGGAAATTAAATTTGCAGTTGTGCTCAAGAAAATGTGATTCATTTATATTTGTTTACCAATACAATTACTACAATTAAATATATTTACTTACCCTATACAACTAAACTGGTGATAAAAAACACATGTAAAAAACGAGTTTTTTGAACATGGGTTTGTTTCAAACTTCACACTTTGCATAACATAATTTTTGTACCTTAAATTTTAAGAGCAAAAGGGAACATTGAGTCAAAATGAATTTACTCTATAATTAGTTTTAATAATTTATTTTAGTATTTGATGTTAATAAATTTATCATCTAAAATAAATATGTGTAAACATTTTTAGCTCAATTAAGCATTATGGAAACACTTAAGCTATATGTAATTAAAATTAATACAAACAATAAATTATTAAAACATTGGATTTGGCAACTTGGCGAGAAACTTGGCATAAAATTTAATTCTTTGAATAATTCTTAATTATGATTAAATTACTGTGTTATCATCCCAAATAATCGTGTATAGAAAATTTTAACTCAATTGAGCACTTTAAAATGTGGGGAAAAAACTTTTAGAGTTTTGAACCAACACAGTTACAATCTGAGTTAAAGAAAACCCTAAAAATCACCAAAATATTGGAAGAAATTCTTATTAAATTATTTTAATTATATACCTTTCTTAAATATATGTGCAAATTTTACAGCTGTAGCTATAGTATTTAGCTAATTTTTTAAATATTGTTTAATAGTGTGCCAATCATTTCATTGTTTTTCAAAGCTTTAAACTGCTTTTTACATATCATGATGGTCATGTATTTAAAATGCTTAAGTTTTTTTTTTCCCCTTGAAATCGATATAAAGTTTTGAAATTTTTTTTTCTGGTTGTTTTTCATAATTTATTTGATAACTCTGTGCACAGAATAAAGATTTGAATAAATAGTTCTTTTTTTTTTTCCCTCAAAATTTGATATAACAGGTTGAACAAAAAAAAAATGTTTGGAAATAATATATAAAAGGATAGTGGGAACTTTAAAATATTGAAGAGGTCCTTTTTACAACGTTTTTCTGAATTTCACTTGGTGTGAGAGTGTGTGTGTGTCATCAAATTTTCGATCGTTAATTTAACCAACTTCCCATCAAGCTAGAGCTTTGAAATTTTGGGAATCGTTCGTACTCGCCTAACATTGCAATATTTAGACGTTTGCGATAAGTTTTAACTAATATTTCAATAGTATAAATTTTCTTTCCTCTCGGCGCTTTTAGGATTGAGGAAAAAATTTCTTTCCCCCTTTGGGAGCACTGGGCACTCCCCACGCCGCATGAGGTATCGTAAACCTTTTGTACTCACAAAGGGGAGATACTCTCTCCGAGATAGTAAGGGTTGCCGACTTTTAGTCAGTAATCATTCGCAAGAAAGAAAGTTTCCAATATTTGGCGCCGTGTCTTATCACAATAATTTTTTCTGAATTCTGGTTCCCATTCTTTTTTAATAGAATGACATACAAACTTTCAAATGCATGTTTTGATTTTATGAGTATTATGAATTTTTTAATACTCTCACAAATGTCTCTTTTTAAGTAAATTTTAAAGTTAAAAATAACTAACAGTTTTAACTAATATTTCAATAATTTTCTGTAATAAACTTTGCCACCATATAAAAACGTTGGTTTTTATATCGAATTATTTTCCCTAAAGTGCACATTTTATGTATGTTCCAATATGGTAATTAAAAGCTTATTCTCATAAACATCTAATTTTAAAAAGTTGCTCACAGGATACTGTGTCCCCTTAAGTGTCTTAATTTACAGATATATGAATATATTGTATCAATGGATCATTTTGGTACTATTTGTACCTCTTTATGGAATCGATCTATGGAGTAGATATTTGTAATATTTCTCCATTCATAATGAATTTTCATTATGATTAATAAAATAAAAAAAATATCTATTTTTTCTAATAATTAAGTTGCAACAAAAACCTCGATGCACTTGTCAATCATAATTATTTTCCTCCTAATTAGATGGTTGCTTGGATTCATATCTTGAACAGCAGGCTCACAAAGCAAAATGGGTCCCTTTGATTCCACCTCCTAAAAGCTCTGGTAAATTTTAGACTTTTTTTGCTTCATTTCATTAAATGTTTAGTATTAAGTGCCTAATATGGCCCAATCATCATTTAAGTGGAATTAGTATATATTTCACTTTCTTTCATTATGGTTCATTCTTTATTTTCAGATACTGAAGAAAATAGACCAGGTATGAGAGGAGGACACCAAATGTGTATCGATGTTCACACAGGTATTTTTTTTGATGATTTCACACTATAATATATTCATTTTATTTCCTCTGAATCTTTCAAATATATATTGATAAATGTAATGGAAATTTGAAAATAATAGTTTCTACAAAATTGTACATAAATAGTCTATGTTTCAAAATTCAATGCTCTTTCTTTCATTAATTTTTCAGTTAAAAAGAACTACTCAAAAAGCTGAAAAATACAAATATAAGAAAAAGTATTGCATCTATATTTAAGAATTTTTTAAAATTAAATTCTGCAATGCATTAGTTTCATATGGGAAAAACAGTTTTTTCCTCGATATGAATGTTCCAAAGTAGTTCCAAATGTTTGTCTATTTTTTTATATGGGAATTTTAAGTTTATTTCAGGATGTTTAGTGTATTATTCCTGAAGTTCCTATAACAAGAAATTTTATTTGAAAAAAATAGTATATAGGAAAACATAATAATAGTTGGTTTTAAGTATAGTTTTTCTTTGTTATCCAGAAAAATGTTTTGAAACATCATGATATGTGTGAATGCATTTTTCAGAGAATATTTATCTATTTGGTGGATGGGATGGCACCACAGATTTGTCAGACATGTGGTGTTATCATATTCCCTCCGGCTCATGGACATGTTTATCTCGAGATACAACAGCCCAGGTAATTTTCTTTTTCTACTAATTTTTTTCAAAAATTTTATCAATCTATTTAATTTATATTTTTCTATATATATATATACACTAGCTTGGTTTTAAAATAAATTTCAAATTGTATTAGATTTTAAATTAATATAACAATCTATTAACATGAATAAACTTTATTTGGCTTATACAATTATGCAAAAGTAGAATTCAATTTCAATTTAGTTATTAAGAGTAAGTATTTAAGAAAATATCTAAAGCTCATTTACCATTATGCTGCCAAGGCAACTGCCTAGTAAAGCCACAACAGAAGTTCTGAAACCGTGACTGAAAAACAAGCAGAGGAAATGGAACTGGAAAAAAATTAAGTGAGCAGACAATGGTGGTTCTGGCAGATTAAAAAACAAAGTTGTTTCTTTTTATAATTGGAGTTTTGCATTTGGAATATATAATTGGCTTCCACAGCCTCTTTAAACTATTGTTACCTGATTTATGTAGCGTGTAAAATATTTATTTAAAATAAATTGTGTTATCTTGAATCATGGCCATATCTCTGTATCCAGAATTTGCCATCCGTCAGATGAACACATTTTTACTCTTAATAATCAGTATTTATATGCAAAACAGTAAAAATAACAAACTAAAATGTTTTGTTTACTGTAAAAGATAGACAAAAAAAATAGTCAGTTGATAGAAATCACTCGTGGCCAGCAGTTTTCGTTGAGTCATGGGTTCGAGTCTTGATACCACTAAAGACCTGCTGTGTAGCCGGGACTGACGCATGTTAAATATGTTGAGGCTGAAACTTTCAATTTCATTCTTAATCAATGAAACAGCATGATACCTTACAATAATACATGGATAAAATCTTCTTTTTTTCCCTATTAAATGTGCTAAGGAGGGATTTCAAAACTGTTTACCAAAAAAAAGGAAACATTTGCACTCACCAGAAATGTGACCAGAACAAGTCAAGGAAACTTCAAATCTACAAGCTCTTTGATCTGTCTTCAAATCATCTTATGAATCAAAGAGGTATCTGCAAAAAAACTCGTGAGAGGAATGTGGATGACACAAACCAGAAATTTATTGTCTTTGCCATAAGGAGAAGTATGAATGTGAGGAAGCATCAGATTTTATTAATAGCAAAGATGTTGGGTGTTTAATGTAGGGTTGGAGGAGGACGAGAATGAAAAATAATGTGCTGACTTTGAGTAGAAAGGAGGGTATGACATCCCGAACACTCGAGTGAAGAAGGGGTTTTAAAATGTCTCATTTTTGCTATAGTTAGGGGTAGAATTGGATATTACTGCCCTTAAGATGGATTTATATTATATAATGCTATCAGCTGACATTAGTACCTGTAGTAATTTCTAGTCGCTGAATTGACCTTTGCTCTCCATATCCAAGAAGTCCATTGCATGACTTTTGGAATTTGCTTGATTCTTCACAACCGTAAGCCGGCCATTAGGCACAAGATTATGCTTTATAAATCAATTCTTAATCCACTCAGACTGTTTGCACCCCCTTCACCATCACCTCCCATTTGGATGTGGCTATGGTAGCATAGAGATCAAGATCGCAAACTCAGCTGGCGTTGTTTTTATCAGGTCATAGGTTAGAGTCCCAATGCTACAAAAGATCTACCATGTAACAGGGCTGATGCACATTTAATATATGTCTAGGTTCAAAGTTCTCACATTTGTGTGGTGAGGGAGTTAGGAGAGAGAGATGCCAGCTCAGGGTTCTTCATCACTTGACAGAGGTTCAACATTATGAGGTCCTTCACCTATAACCCTGCTATTGCTTCTAGTGTGATGTCAATAAAACCAACCAACCAATCTACTAAAAATCTGTTGTGTTGGATATTGGATGCATCATAAAATGAAACTGAAACACCAAGTCCTCATGTGACTTATAGTGACAGTTGAGAAGGAAAGAGAATTTGGTACCAATTTATGTGTTGTCATTTAAATAAGGCTGTCAAAATCCACAGAAGAATTTTAAAATAACTTTGATATGCATAATTGTACTTATAGTAATGTAAAGTGATATTCATTAAAACCTTTGAAACTTTTATCTAGGGAGGGCCTACTGCCCGCTCTTGCCATAAAATGTGTCTTGATCCTGAAAGGAAAAAGATTTTCACCATTGGACGCTATCTTGATTCTGCCATGAGGATTCCCAAGTACATGAAAGTAAGTCATATTTGTCTGCATTGGGCATCTTCTTAACCAATAGTAATGAGATCAAATCTTGAAAGTTTAAAACATTTTAGAAATATTACTTTACAATACAAGCAGAGAAAAACTTCGTTCATAAAATTGTCTTTTTCCGAATGTTTCCAGAATTATAAACTGTTTGATGTAATGTACTTCTTTTTCACATATTTTTGAACAAAAGAAAGCTATATATAAAATTTTACTATAGTGATTGATTAAAAATAATCATATATTACTTGCTTAAAACAATTACAATGTCTGCACAACCATGCATTTTATATTTACGGAATAAATCTCCCCCCCCCCCTTTTTTTTTGAAGTAAAATGTAGGGTATAACATAGAAACTAGGTACAAACTCAACAATATAGATTTTTAGATAATTTAAAAGAAAAAATTTGAGCTGTTTTTAAAATTTTTTAGAAAAAAATACATTTATCAAGTTTATGGGTTTATTTCTGAAGTATAATTTGTGATAATAATTGTAAAATACAAATGAGAAGCTTTAATTTTAGCTTATTAATTAATCATTTTGTACTGTTAAGAAAATAAAAATAATGATACTTTAATTTATTTAGGTAACTTTGCTAAAAAAAAATAATTATATATTTTTCTTAGAGTGATTTCTATGTGTATGATATTGATTCCAACCAATGGACGTTGATAACAGATGACACTGCAGCTATGGGAGGTCCCTGTCTAGTCTTTGATCATCAGATATGTATGGATGTAGAAAAGAACACCGTCTATGTCTTTGGTGGGAGAATTTTAACCAGGCAATTGACATTTTAAATTTCTTTTTTTAATATTCAGTTACATTTATTATCCTATAAAATTACATATGAGTTCAGTATCAAGCTATCTTTATAGTGATTAATAGACATTTTTATACTATGATTTGTAAGTTTTTAAAGAAAGTGTGAGTTTTAATTGATTTTTGTGAATTGTTGATGAGAATGTTTTTTTTTTCATTGAATGTTTTTTTTTATAATAATAAAGAAAATCTTTATACTGTGTAGAACTATATGTTAAATTTTGGTTGTTGATTTGGTTGTTTGGGATAATGTGCAGTCAAAGGATTCTTTTATATCATAAGCAATTTTTTCTTGCACTGTTTAGATTGATTGTCATTGTTTGTCAGTTCAATTTGGTTATTTAATAGTGTTCCAACTTATATGATATTTATGGAATTGGTTTATCTTTTTTTAGTTTCCTGTATAATTATGTTCCTTTCAATATTATCAAAAGTTATTGTGATTCAAATTCACAAAAAGTTGCTATTTAATAGTTATTACAAATATCCAAGTTCAATTTTATGAAAATGATAATGAATTAATTTTGAAAAAATTTAATATCTTCTGTTTTTTTTTTTTTTTTTTTTTTTTTTTTTTTTTTTTTTAAATATTTTTTTTTTTTTTTTTTTTTTTTTTTTTTTTTTTTTTTTTTTTTTTTGTTAAAATCTATTTCTTAAAAATAAAATAATACAATTTAAAGAATTTTTTTAAATTCTTTAAAAGGCAATTTATTATTCATCATTTTCAGTGTACTTCCTTCTATCAACTTCTGTAACATACTTTTTACATTATTTTTAAATCTTAATTTCAACTGTAAGATGTGCATGAAAGTATTAATATTTGATAAATTCAGAAAATAAATTCTCACTTATACTTGCTTTTGTATATCTAGGTGTGTGACTGTGTCCAAGTGTTCTGGAACTCCCCCCCCCCTCCTTCCTCTTTATGAAAAATATCAATATCTATTGAATGTTTTCATAAAATTGATGAATAAAAATATGCCCCCTCTCCTAAAAAAAAGTAAAATTCTGTGTATGCTAAAAATAAGCATTTAATTTTGTTATAATACATATTTTATTTTTTATTTACAAATGTTTTATTATTTTCATGAGGGTATACGAGTATTATCTCAAAATTATCCATTTGAAATTGTTGCATGCACTCAAAAAAATAAACAAATTTCACCCATTTTCAAAATGAATTTATTTTAAAACTGAATAAAGTTTTAACTATCTTTTACTCATTGCTTTGCAAGCTAATGTAAAAAAAAATTTAAAAATTTACAGAATTAGGTAAATAATTAGGGCACATTAATTGAGAATTTTATAGATAAAAAAAAAGTAAATGGTTTATCTCTTATTTCCCTAGCATTAGTCCGTTATCAGGTGAAGAAAATCTCTGTACTGAACCATGCTTCAGTGGTCTGTACTCGTACCATGTTCCTACCAATACTTGGTGTAAACTCCGTGATGATTACACAAAACTTGGTCCTCATGATGTAGAAGTAAAATCTAGAATTGGTCATTCAATGCTCTTCCATGAAGTATGTTGTTATTTTTATTTGCATTTGTAGTTTTAGTAACATGCAATAAACTTTTGTTGCATAAATGTATGATTTACTTAAAGCAATTTTTTATTATTTAAATATATTCAATGTTTTATATTTTGATGATTTTTCATGTGGTTTTGTGCATATATGTGGAAAATTACTGTAAGTCTAACTTTATCAAAGTGCTTGCAAAATATTAAATAAATTTCATAATGAATCCTTATGCGTAACTTTATTCCTTCAATAATCTAAAAAAAATTTATTTCATTATAAAAATATGTGTCATTGTTCTAAGCAATCATAACAATATTTGGCTTTTTCACCCCTTTAAATGTTTTTTTAAATATCACTTTGCAACTCCTGTGTTGAATATTAATAATAATAGCTGGCTCATATCATTCAGAAACAATATCTATTTTCATAAGAACTATTATTATTTATCACAGATATTTATTGTAAATCTTGTTTATAGGTGCCCATTATGCAAAAACTTTTAGAGTAAGCTCAACATTAATTATTGGTAACAAAAGATTTAAGTCATGTATTTCAAATAATTTTTCCCTGAAGTGAATTAAATGAAGTTTTTTCTCCCATTGTGTTTTTACGTTAAAATTGTATTTTAAGTACGAGTCTTCTTAGCATATTTTAATATGAACAATGTATATATTATGTTGGATGTTATTTGAAGCTAGAAAAATTTCTTTTATGTTGGAAATTATGCATGAGAACTAAAAAAATATGATCCATGGAATTATCTCCATATTTTACCTAGAACATGTATAAGTTCAAGATTAATATAAATGCAAGAAAAAGGCTTTAAATTATGAATAATGTTAGAAATAATTGTTTTTCATTTTATTTTGTTTTAAAGTTGCATAATTTTTTTTCCCCAGAAAAAACGTTTATTATACATTTTTGCTGGACAAAGATCAAAGGAATATTTGAGTGATTTTTTTACTTTCGATGTAGATACAAATAGAATTGAAATGATATGTGATGGAAAAGATGTTGAAGGTAATTTATAATTCATTCAGTTTCAAAAACATTAAACAGTTCTATGTTTTTGGTAACATGTTAAAATTAATATTTTTTCTTAATTTCATGATGTGAAACTTTCACCTGTATTTATAATCATTGAAATATTTATTTATTGTCAGATTTCAGCAAATTACTTCATTCTTACACTGATTAATTTGAAATGTAATTTCTAAAATATATTTTCAAAAGATTAAGTTTACACAGAATTTTGATTATTTATATTGGGGAGAGGGGAGAGAGATTTCTATTATAATCTTAAAAAATAAAATTATCAAATTATTTTTCCAAATTTTCTGTTGTCTTTGATTGCAGATTAAAGTAAACTTTTTTTAATGTTAAATTTTTTATTAAAACCTCAAAAAATGTGTGCATGTTAATTTTTAATGTAAACTTTGTGTTTGAATATAAATTTTCTCTAGTTTTAAATTGATATAATTTTTTGTAGTAATATTTACTGTTCTTAAAAATTATTGATGAATTGTTAAAAATATTTTTAATAGATTCAAAATTAAAATCATAATTGAAATATATTATTTACTCCACTTTGTTTATTTTTAAATTCCTGCTATTAGTTCACACTCTCCCAATATATATCTTGTTCAAATTTTCAATTGTTTGTTATTAAAATACTTTTTATTCGTCCTCTCAAGTTCAAATACATTTTTTTTAAACTTGTAGCAGATGACACTTGATGTTATACAGTTTTTTCAAATATTAATTAAATTTAATTGGTGAAAATGCAGTTAAGCCCAACCACTTGGTGCGATTTCAAAATTGCCAAACTTGGTGGTTTTTTTTTTTTTTCTGAACGTTAAGTTCACGAAGCAGACTGGGTAGCCACATTTAGCAAAATACCGCTAAATAATTCCTGTTACCAAGGATGGACTAAACTGCATTCCAACCATTTAATTATCAGATGAATTTATTTTGCCACTTAATATTGTGATTCTGTCATATGTATATACATATTTATATGAACTGTAATTATTTAATTAAAAGTAACTAAAATAAAAAAATTCTTTGTTGACCTAAGTAGGAATTGACTTAATTTTTTTATATATATATTTGTTTAAATTTTTTATTGAAAGCATATTTAATTTTTATGATAAATTATTTAATTTTAAAATTTATAGTTTGTAATCAATATTTTTCTAGAATATTACTAGTTAAAAAAATTGTATTAATATTAATGCATCAACACTGATTAAAATATATATTAACAATAGATATAAATAAAATACAGTAAGAAGTAAAATAATTGTAAATTCTTTATATATAATTGAAGCCATTTCATAAAATAGAAAATTAATTAGATTTTTATAATTATAATTCTCTGCATTATTTTTACTTTTTTAGTTCCCCCAGCTGGATTTACCCAAAGAGCAACTATTGATCCAGAATTTGATGAAATTCATGTGCTATCTGTAAGAATCATTCCTACTTACTAACTAGTATATATACAATATTAATTAAAGGTTATTTGTAATTTTTATCTGTAGATGCCTTTATTAAAATTGAGTTTGTATTTTCATAGTAATATAAACATTCTGTAAGTAAATTCAGTTCTTTTATTTGATAGGGTTCTAATAAAGATAAACGGGAGGAATATGTCAAGAATTCTTTTTGGGTGTATGACATCAACCATAATAAATGGTAAAATATCAATATTCATTCTCATCAGCATATAAACCATCCTTTTTCTCAAAGATGTAGCGATGTTTGATATTTTTTTTACGTGTATTAATATTTTTTCTCTTTAAAAAATCTACATTTTCTGGTATTCTGGTTTGAATTTCTTATGGTATAGGTATCGAAAGTTTAAAATCTTGAATTTCTTTTACTACTTCATTTTAAATTAGCAAAATAATTCATCATATTTGTATATGCAATTTACCTTGACTCTCTGGAGGAAAACCTTTATTGGAAACTTTCAATAACTCAACTGATCAACTGAAAAATATATGCTACAAATTGAAATTATTAAGACTAAATCTCCATGTTTTTGAATGATCAAGACCAATTTTTCTAAACTTCATCAATCAGTTGTAGATGGTTTCAAAAGACCCCTTCATCCTTTTTCCATTCGAAAAAATAATGACTAAACATCCTTATTTTATACTTATTTCCTTTTTATTTAAAATAGTGGATTTTTATATATTTTTTCAAAGATTTTTTTGGTCATTTTAGTTCTTATTCTCATAGAATTTGTCATGAAATTATCATGTATGATAGTGTTTTGCTGTTTGTGGAATAAAATGCACAACATTGGAGTTTTAAATTATTTAAAATATGTAACTTTGCCAAAAGTTTTGACATTGTCAATGTATTCTTGAAATCTTTAAAAATAACTGAGATGATGTAATTTACATTGATTGTTTCTGAACATATTGTGTCAGATCCTGGTTAAATATATATTAAAATTAATGACAAAATAAAAATTGTGCATATATTTTTTATCTCATTTTTGAAAATTGTAATTGATCATCTTACAAATAAAATGTTTATCTTGTAAGTAATTTTTTGGGAAAGTACAGTTTATTTTTCTCTTGAAAGGTCATGTATTTATCAGACTGATATTAAAGAACAAGAGAGTACCAGCCAGTTAGATCAACCCTTAGAACCATGTCCTCGCTTTGCACACCAACTTGTTTATGATCATCTTCGGAAGGTAAATTAAGATTTTGCTAAAAAAATTTCATTACTTAAAAAAGTACGATAACTTATGACTTCTTTTTATTTTATACAGGTTCATTATCTGTTTGGGGGGAATCCTGGGAAATCACATTCTCCAAAGATGCGTCTAGACGATTTCTGGTCCTTGCATGTGAGTATCTATATTTATAAAAAAGTACTGAAATGCTTGACTCTCTTAGTTTTTGTCATGACCAATCACTTGCTTTTCTAAAGCATTTAATTATGTGACCAAGAAATGATCTATACTTCCTTTGGAGTATATTTTAGCTCAAAAAAATGTGTACTGGATTATTTGAATTATATATTCCTACATCTTTAAAGATTATTTCCCCCTTGTATTCATCTCAATTTTTGAAATCTCTGTTATGGATGAAAAAATTAGCTATCCTCAAAATGTTTAATACAAGTTTATTAAATTAAAATGTATTGCATGAAAATCTGACATTTTTGGCTGATATTTATATTACTTCTAATAGAAAGTTCTGTTTGTGAAAAAAAAGTGAAAGAAAATAATACATTTTCTGTACATTGAATAATATTTATTGTACTATATAATTTCTGTTACTTATGATCTCTTGCCAGCTTGATGGTAATTTGTAAATACCATTTTTGAAAAATGCCGTATCTGTAGAGACAAAGAACATGTTGGTTGGCATTGGCTTGAGTTTTTTTCCCTTCAAAAACTTTTGCAGAGAGAGAAAAAAAAAACTGCAAAAGGATTATATGTGTGATAAGTATGGTGAATGTGACAGAATTTCCTAGCCTGATGTTGTAATTTATTTGACAAGTCATCAAACCAGCATGTGGGTGACATTATCATGATGCAGTAGGATGTGTTTTCTATTAACATCTCTGACATTTTTACTTTGAGTGCATTATGTAAATCATACTTTTGCTGACAGTACATCTAAGCATTGAGCTTTTCATCAGTTTTTAAAAGCTTGTGGTGTATTGGTCCTTGGATTTCCTATCATATATATGAAACATTCTCATATTCAGGCTCTAGCTCAGTTTAAAGGGGGGGAAAGGCTGTTAGTCCAGGCTCATTTCTTTTCCTTACAATGTATTTGTAGGTAATCCACTCTACCCATCTGAAATATTTATGGACCAATTTTAGTAACGGCAATTATATTGTACAATGAAAATATTATTAATTATATGAAAAATGTATTATTTCCTTTCACGTCTAAAAGGACTTTACTTTCCAGTAGTAACTAGATATATACATGAAAAATGAGTAATTCCACTGAGAGAGGGGGAAAATTACCTTCAGAGTATATACCTTTTTGTTCAGGTAGCATGGTTTGTTTATGAAATCATGTAAGATTAGGATTCCCCCCCCTAATTGTTAAATCTTTCTATTTCCTCCTTTTTTAAATACTATTGTTTATTTCCAATAAACCTTTGATCAAAGCAGGTTTTATTTTTTATTTATTTATATAGCTCTAAAATAAATTATTCATAACTTTTGGTTAGATGAATTAGATTAATAATAAATGATGTTCTTAATTTTTAAAGGTTTTTAAACTGTTATAATTTAATATTTAATGTCTTTTTTGTTATCTTTGAAATTTATTATAGTTTGCATTTATAAAATGTTAGTTTAATTATCATTAGATTAATAGACCTTGCATCAATTAGATGCATTTCTCTTTTGATACTTTAAGTTAATTTTAAATATTACTTTAAGAATTTTTTTACTAACTTTTATAAATATATGTTTAATCTTGGATCATGTAAACATTATTATGATGGTTTTCAGCAAAGTAATTCTAAAATCTGTGCCTTTAAATTGAATGATAGTTTCTATGCAGATAATCATTAGAAATGGATTTTTTCATATAGATGTAATTGGATAATTAGAATTATCATAATCATTTTACTAATGAATTGCTTCTAAATAATGGTTTTTTAATGATCTATGTATGTGTAATGATATTTTCCCTCTCATTCTCTGTCTTTAAAAGAAATAATTTTGTATCAATGTCTTTTCTGTTTACTCAGATTGATGGCTAGCAAAAAATTTATTAAAGGTGCATTTTCTAAATTTGCAATATGTTATATTTATTGCATATATATTATCTTTTTAATGAAAACTACTGGAATAAAAAATGTCAATTTCATTTAAAATTGCAATGTTTTATACTGAATTGCTTCTTAAGTTCTTTATAGTAGAATGCTACAAAGTAGAAAATGTCTATAGGTTATCTGTATTTCATAACTGATAGCTAGCTGCAGAAAAATGGCTATTTTATATCTTGACTTTCAATTTTTAAAGCTTTATAGACCTACGAAAGATATGCTTCTACGCCAGTGCTGCCTGATAATTCGCCGGCACAAGTTCCAAGAAATTGCTGATACTGACCCCATTGCTGCTTTGCAGTACCTCCAAACTGAATTGGCTAACATTGTTGATCATACCAATGCTGAAGAAACTAAAGAAGTTAGTATTAAGGTTGTTGTTTTTTCTGTGAGAGAAAATGTTATGTATTTTAAATACTGATGTGTCTCTTTTCCCTATTTCAGTTTCAACTTCTTGCTTTCAATTTGTTTTCGGATAAAGAAAAGCAAGTAGAAGGTATTTAATATTTTCATGCATATATTTTATTCTTACATTACACATCTTTTTATCTGATGTTTTATTATTGCCACACCTTAGATAGAATTTAATGTAATCTAGTTAATCACAAGTTTTTTCTCCCAAAAACTTGATAGAATTTTATGTATTTTTGTACATTACTGTGTGGAAACATGTAATGTTATAAAAGATTTGATTGTGTGTTTATGGCACAAAAGCCAAATGTATCTATATAATACACTAAACATTTGTTGATATGATCAAAGTTATAATTTTTTTTTTTCCAAAATCAAAAAAAAAGCTATAAAAAACTAATAAAAATATTTCATAATTAGAAATAGGTAGGGAAAAAAAGATTGGAAAAGATGAGTTTGATAAATGTTAAGAAATTTTACTCTTAAATATGTTTTAGAAACCCAATTTTGTATAAAAGTGCAAACATTGTGATGGGGAAAAACCCCACCCAATCAGACAATTGTAAAAAGTTCTATCTTGATGAAATGCTGGACATGTAATTAAAATGTGATGAACAATGTGTGGGATATGGCAAGAAAGACACCCAGAAGCAGTTTTATCCAACAAAAAGTATTTAAGCATAAAGCATGTATGTTCATTTCAAAGGCAAGTCAACTTGACATCCACTCTTTGTGTTGGAATTTTAAGCAATGCTCCAATATTAGGCTTCACTGAGTGAAACTTGTTGGAGTTTGGAGACTCCACACTTACTACCATACTGTTTGAGTGACTTTTAAAATTATATGTTTCATGTTTGAAAAAGGGACTGCTAATTGCAGAGGATTAGTAGCTGATGTGGCTGAATCCACTTGTCATTGGCATAATTTCTCACAGAATGAGGTATCCAACAAAATTTTACATTATAATTTTTTGGTATACATATTTCTGGTGATGTATGCAATATCAGTCAATACATATGTAATGAACTTATGAGAACTAGAATTTGCAAGTAACTGAAGGGCACAGCAAATGGTGACAGCTTTGGCATTATAGATACTGCAAGAAGTGTTTAGCCAGTAATTCTGCACAAATTCATCAGAAAAGAAACCACAGCCAATATATCCGATTCTTTTCAAACTGTCCATGTATATGGGAATGAAATCCATATACTGACAGTGATGGAAGTAAAAGAAGCGTTGGAAGATGATTGGAGGTCTTTCTGCGTGGAACAAACAGGCTTAAGTATTTGAATCTTGATAAGTTCCAAGTTGGGAATTTAAAGAAATTCCTTTGTTGTGCACACTCACATCAGGTAGGTTTAGTTCCTCCTTTAAATGGCTCACTCTTTCAGAGAATGGACAGATGCTAGATGGACAAGCTCCATACAATCTCCACAAAAAGACTGACTAATATGTATATTCTGCTTTGGGTGAGATGGTACAGAGGACATTCAGAAATAATAATTGAGTGACAGTTTTTTTACATCATAGAACCATTGTTCGAAATGCCCCATACCAGATTTTTAGAGTTGTATGGTGGATGAGGCCAAGTTTTCATAAGTAAGTGTTTCTGCCAGATCCATATACTGTACATTCATAATCAATCCGGGACAGAATGACCGACTGATACACTCGGAGTAAAGATGTAAAATCCGTACCTCGTGAAGTATTTGACATCTTCAGAGATTTTACACACTTCTTCTGCACATACAAGTTGTGTGGAAGGAAAGTGAGTTTGGGATCAAAAATAACTTTCAATTTTAATGCGAATCGAAGATTGGGTTTCTTGTGAGAAATGCTTCAAATTTCTGCAATACTTCTCAAAACTCTGCTGATGGCCTTGTCTGTTGAGCCCTAGCAGAGGGATTAAGTGTGGTTGGAACCTTTTTTATGTCGGTAATATTATTAGTTGGCTTTGATGTTAATTTTGCAGTTTCGGTGTTAAGAAGCAGTTCAGGATACTGAATAGATTCAGACATTTGTGTGGTCTGTATGGTGTACAGGGATACAAAAAGTGACTATTCAGCGATCTTCAGGATATGTGATGTTTTAAAGCATCTTGATTTTAATGAAATCCTTTTCCTCTGCCCATTTAGGCCAAGAAGGAATATGAAAGATAGTTTCCCTGACAATCAACCAGATTTTCTGCAGCAATGCAGGAAGCACTGTCATGTCCTGTTGCTGTACAATGAGTGCAAATCAATTGTCCTTTAAAAGTGGCCTTAAAGTGTCCAAAATGTTTCCATTTAAAACATCGTAGAGGGTTGGGATTGTTAGGTCTGATGGGAAGGCTTAGATATGCTGCCTAAACAAACTGTGATAGGGTAGGTGTCGAAAAGGTCAAGATAAAACGTTTTGTAGTAATTACCTTGTTAACTTGTCTGATCATTATCCTCCAGACACCAGAGACATGATGATCCAGAGACGTCCGCAAAGTTCTTTAATATATCTTCCTCTGATATATTCATTAAATCCATACAGGAGTTATTAAATAATGAATGAAATAATATTAAATATTCAAGTTTTGAATAAAATTATATATCTGATTGTATTGAATTTTTTCAATTTACTGTTTATATATTCTCAAATGTTTATACAAGATAATAAAGTAGATAGGATTTGTTACAATAAGACCACTTTCTGTATGTTGGCATTCTGTATGTCTATTCTTTCTTTCTGTATGTTGGATCAAAATGTAAAGGAATTTCAATATATAAGAAAAGAGAAACAGAAAGGTTATGAAATGCTTAAAGAGTTTTGCATAATATGAATTTATCAGTGCTTGGTTTTTCATTGTTTATCAAAATTCATCTTTTTATGTACATTTATTTACAGATGAATTAAGTGTGGATGAAACATTCAAGCGTCGTAGTCATTTATTCGATCAATTAACCGAGTTCTTCCCCGATCACATGACACAGCCAAAGGACAACCTTATTGATCTTATATCCCTGTAATTTGGGATGCTGTGCCAATTGTAAATTTTTTGTACATTGTAGGTTTAGAGCAGAGATGTGCCTTCTATTTTTTTGAAACTGATCAATGTCCTTCGAATTTGAACCTACCAAATAAATTATATACACATTTACATCTTTATTGTATGTCTGTTTATTTTTATGTGTCTTATTTTCCCTGTATTATAAAAAAAATTATAAATCAAGAAGATAAAGATTTCTAGACTTTCTACACTCTGAGGAAAACCATGTGATGGGTGTATTATTTTGCAAATGATTAGCTGTATATTGTGGCAGTTCAGATGTACTGAATTGTTCAAAATCTATGTATAAAAAACATTTAACTGTTCAATTTAAAAAAGTTGTTTTCACTATTAAAAATTGTTTTGTGAAAAAAAAAATATGAAATTTTAATATGTTGACTTGTGATAAGTTTTTGTTATAATTAATTTTCAATTTATTTTGTTAAAAGGGTAGGGGGAAAAAGAATTAAAATTGGTGAATTTAAAATTGCATTTTTAGGTTACATTAATTTCCACTATTTACAGCCGTTTAAAGTTAAGGATCATGCAAGTACAATAATGAAAATCAAGAGTAATTAAATTATTGCTTCTATGATTATCATTCAATTTTGTTATCAATATCTTTTTTTATTTAATATAGATTAATATTTTTTGTGTGAAATGCAATATATATATGCTTAACTCAAAATAGTATTGATGTTTCCCACCAGTAACTTATTACTTTAGAAATTTGCTTGACTTTTTTCGATGATTGGAGAATAAGTAAAATATGCCAGTAAAATAAATTATCTAAAATGTGGTAATTTATATTTTAACCTTTAATTGTGTTGTTTTATTAAAACCTGCTCAACAATAAAAATGAACATCTTTATTATTTAATTGGTACTTAATCTGATGAAGTGTATTAAATAATATTAAAATAAGAATATTACAATCAAATTACTGAAATTTTTAAAATTTTATGTGTTTTCTCTTGAAACGGGCTCAATAAAGCTGAAAGTTATTTTAGAGAAGAATGTAGTTACTTTATATACTTTTTAAAAATTCAGTCCTATTTTAAAATCTTGGGGGAAAATATGTTTTATGAAATACTTAAATGGATAAACAGATGAATGTTTTTATAATTTAAAGTAAAATGAAATGATAAATTATTGTGTTTTTTAAGGTGACTAGGGAAATCCTATCTCTCACTTGTTAAATTCATCAACTTCATGTACTTTTTTCTTAGAAACGGTGCAAGATAGGATTATGAAATTTTTATGGAAGTTTGAATAACATATTTCACATGCTAAAACACTCCTCTTTTCTTTTTTTTTGTCCTAAGTAAAATGGGGAAACTTTTTATTAATTATTTATTCATAATCATTCTTGGCACAATTTCATGCCATAAAATAAATAATTCTCAAAAAAATCATTAAACCTTCGTGTTAAAGTTTGTAATATAACATAATATACATGTTATTAAAAAACTGAATTAAGTTTCATAGATATTGAGAAAAAGGAATATGAACCTAAAAAAGCCGTGTTTTGAGAAAATTGTATTTAAAGATTTCATTGATACTTTTATTATTGATTAAGAAGTTAAATTTAACAAAATCCTGCTTTGTATGATGGATTATCACCTTCTTTAGCCTCATAAGAATTTTCCAAGTTTCCCTTTTGTAATTTTATTACTTTTTCTGGCATTTTTTTTATATTTAGATAGTTTTCGTTCTTTGTTGATCATGTGATCTTTGTCTAATTCCTCCATACTTTTCACACAGTGATGGCATGGATGAATTTCATTTCTGCATAAAGTATGACTCTTTGTACATTAAAGCAAGAAATAGTGTCAAATTTTTAAAATTTTGGTGGTCACAATTACAGTTTTTGGTACATGAGTCTAGATCAGTGCTCCGCAACCGGTGTGCCGCGGTCAAATACATGAATTTTACAATTTTTCATCATGTATTTAATACACAATGACAATTTTTTTCATAATAATGTCTATTTTTCTAAATAACATATACTATAGAATAATTATTGTAACTAAATAATTATTCAATGGTCCCCTGGTGAGAACAGTTGAAAACTGCACAGTGTGTTGTGTAAACACCAAGGCCCACCAAATTAATCATAGATAAAGCAAAATGACCGTTATGCGCGTCGTTGAAGACTCATGCGCGTGTGTTATTTACATATGCGCGTGGTACATCACGTTCACTCGTATGTCATTGTTGTCACTATTTTACAACACAAAGTTAAATAAACACGTTCCTACCACTAACGATAATTATCTTACTGAATTATGTATGGTTAACGTTCTTCGTATAAAAAATTTTAAGTTTTATACCCCTTTAAATATGGATAAATTTTTACGTCCGAAAGATTCGTCTTCACGTACAGATGATGAAGAACCCAGCACAAGTGTTACAAAAAACCTATAGAAGGTAGTGAAAAGAAAGTACGACGAAGACTACATTATATATGGATTCTCGTGGTGTGGTGACGAAACGGCACAAAGACCACAGTGCATCATTTGCGGCGATCAGCTATCAAACGAGTCAATAGTACCCAGTAAATTAAAGCGGCATCTATATTCAAGCCATCCTAGCTGCGCCAACAAATACAAACAGTATTTTAAGAAGTGCTTAGAACAAAATAAAAAAACAGAAGAAATTTATGAAATCGGCCGTAACAGTTTCTGAAAAGGCATTAGAAGCTAGCTATCATGTTGCAAAATTAATTGCACGTCAGAAGAAGCCTCATACTGTCGGCGAAACACTTATTAAACCAGCATGCATGGAAATTGTTAGACTTGTGCTTGGGCCCAATGAAGTTAAGGAACTGAATAAAGTTTCGCTGTCTGCTGATACTGTTAAAAGACGTATTCACGATATGTCAAGCGATATTTTAGGAACACTGATTAAAAAACTTATCGGCTGAAAAATTTGCGCTTCAGATCGATGAAACAACTGATATTAAAAATAAAGCACAGCTGATAGCTATTGTACGTTTCGTTGAAGAGGACTTTATTAAAGAACATTATTTATTTTGTAAGGAGGTTCCAGAGTGAACTACCGATGAAGAAATTTTTCGAGTAACCGATGATTTCTTCAAAATATGTAATATTCAATGGAGCAACTGCATTGCTGTTAGCACAGATGGCGCTGCGGCAATGACGTGTCGTAAAAAAGGTTTTGTCTCTTGTGTAAAACAAAAAAATCCGACGGTACAATTTACACACTGCTGCATACATCGAGAAGCATTGATGGTCAAGAATTTGCCGGAAGAACTTTTGAACACGATGAATGAATACATTAAAATCATAAACTTAATTAAATCAAGAGCCATAAATTCGCGAATTTTTGGATTACTTTGTGCAGAAATGGGAGCCGAATATGAATCCTTATTATTTTATACAGAAATTCGTTGGCTATCCCGAGGCAAAGTTTTGGGTAGATTATTTGAGCTTCGTCACGAGGTGCGTGAATTTATTTTAACACAGAATATGCTCGAAATATGGCAGCACCTCGATGATGATGATTACTGGATAGCCAAACTTGCATACATGGCTGATATATTCAAGCATTTGAATGAACTTAGTAAGAAAATGCAAGGTCGAAATGAGAATATTTTGACGTGCTCCGACAAATTACAAGGATTTATTAAAGAACTCGAACTTTGGCAGAAAGAGTTGCAAAAAGGATGTTTGGAAATGTACCAAAGGACCAATCATATTACAATTGAAAACAACCAATTAATTGTGGATCTGGCCCAACAACATTTAAGTATGCTTCAACAGAAATTTGGGGGCCGCGGTAGCCTAGTGATCAAGGTCGTGGACTAGCGGCCGGCGGTTTTCGTTCAGTCGCGGGTTCGATCCTTGGCCGCTAAAGACCGGGGTTGATGCACGTTAAATCTGTTCGGGGCCTAAAGTCCTCTCATTGGGTCGAGTGTAAGTTAGGAGAAGTGGGGCCACCTCAGGTGTTGTCCTCGTCACTTGACCGAGGTTCAAAATTACAAGGTCCGTCGCCAATAGTATTCGTGTAACTTCTAGAGCGACGTTAATAAAAACTAAACTAAAACTTGAGCAAAGTGTCGTAATGACTGGCGATCGCTAACCATTTGATGTTGTTGTTGTTGCTGTCACTTGATGTTACCACATGATTTCAATCGAGATCACTTCTGAAATATACTTACTCAAGATAGAACTACTGTATAATATCGTTAACAGAAATCTTTAGTTCAAACTGGGCTAATGAATAAGTGTTTCAAGCCTTCTTGAAGAAGATGAAATTCTTTGATATTTATTAAATTAATATAATCCTTTAAAAGTGATTTTATGGGATATGGAGCTTTTGTAGCTCCATATACCATGAAACCATTTTTAAAAAATTATTATACCCTTAAATAATTAAAAAGTTCGTTAAAAATCTGAATGAAAATTAAATTTTATCATGATTTTTCTTCCGGATTTTAAATAAAATAATAAATGCTTCCGAATGCAAAATTTATTTACAGTAAAGAAATATTTATTATCATGATTTTGTTTTAGCTTTAAAAATGGCAACAACTATGTCAAAAGAAGTCGTTGAAGAGAGTATAAATGCTCTCTGGGAAAATAATAGTGGGATGACATTCTGCAGGGTTATAGAGCCAAGCCATTCTTTCGCTAATACCTGCAAATCCTTCGGAAATGATGCTAAATGTTACTAATTTTTCCAGATTGGGATAATGGCCTTTGATGCCCTACATCCCTTCTTCAATCAATCATTAAATGCTAAATGTTTCAGATGTTATTTTTATGCAATTGAAATAGAACTGTTTTAAATTTAAAACAATATATATATATATATATATGATACAAATTCTATATACATATGATATAAATTCTGTGTATATATATATATATATCAAAATAAATATAAATACATCAATATATGTATAATTCCTTATAGATATTTCTTCAGTGTTCTGATAACAGTAAAGAAACTAAAAAGGAAAGAAAACTAATGGATAAATAATTCTTCAATATAAATAATATTCTGAAATTTTTATTTAATTATCGTCAAATGTATAAATTAAAGTTAGTCATTATGAAAATAATTTGTTGAACTTCAATTTGTGACTATTTCGGCAGAAAGGTAGCTGTTGAAAGGCCTCCCTTGAAGTTGTAAGAAAGGTTGCTCTTGTGCAGGCGTTGCTTTCCATTCCAATGAGTAATAACTTTATTGACGATATGGAATGTCGATGACAGCATTGTATTATAAATATACTTTTAAAAGCAAAACCTTTTTTTTTTATAACTTTTTTTCACAAAAATCTTGACTTATTATTATTTTTTTTACTATCGATCTGTATTTTTGCAAGAAATATAATGCTGAAATTATGTAAAATTCAATGAAAAACTACATAAAATACAACCTGAGGCTCAGAAGACTAAACTTACCTTTAACTTTTGAAGGCCAGAGTAGTTGAAGAAATCTCAATGAAAATTTTTTTTAAAAAAAAAGCGCTAAAGTTCTGTATCAGACAACCCTTAGAAGTCCATTTATTCGAGGCGCACCAATGAAAAACAAGATGTCTTCCTTTGAGTATGGGGAAACAAAATACCATTAAGGAGAGCAACATCACATTTCTCAACTTATTATGCCATGTGTTTGAGTAACGGGTCGTTTATGTGAGGGATATTTGCCTGTGTGTGTTTGTGTATTATAAATTTTAAACATCCGTAATGGAAAAACGTATCAAATATTTGGTGGTTGACACTGGAGCTTTCATCAATGGCTCACCTATACAAGTAAGTTAAATTTAACTCCGTCGATTCCAAAAAAAAAATCCTTATTTTATTTCATCCCTATAATTAGTCTAATAAACACCTGTAATTTTCAATAATTAACTGAAAATATTTCAATTTTATTTAGGTAAACGAGATTAATATTATTCGATTAATTTCCATTTTATCGCTTCGATTATTTTATTATTTTAAAAAAGCTACTGCTGAATTTATTGTCAATATGCGCGGAAGAAATATATATTTATAAAATATATTTGATAAATAACATGACAATTAAAAATAAATGTTCGCGCCTATCAGTACCCTAAAATAGGACTTTACCACATTTTTATATCAGAACTATTTTGATTATCAAAAGTAGTTTGATTGAGTAGTAATACATCTCAGTCACTTGTTTCTGCAGATGCTTGATGATGACTTTAAGATTTGTCACTAAAATATTCATGATAGAAATAAAATTTAACTTAGAAGTATTGATATGTTTTGCAAACACAATGTTACAAATTGGTCCTCTGTTATTTGTTGTACTTGTTTACATTTTTATACATTTACCTACTGCTACTACCATGCCCCTACTGTTGCAACAATATTAGAGAAGAAATATAGAAACAACTTTTTTACAGAAATTAAATGGAGTAATTCCAACAGAAGTAAGTACTGTTTTGAAATGTCCTGCTTATTATATGATGGGAAAACAAAAAAAGGTATTTTTATATTAGAGCATTTTTCATCCTGGTAAAGTATTCGGAGCAGCTTTAGTACTGCCCACCTGCCAAATTGTATGCCATTTTTTTGGTACCAAGTATCATGTTTTAAAAAAGGGTTACCATCAAAATTTCCAAAGTTTCATGTTAAAAAAATACATATTACAAATTTAGAGATATTTTTAAGGGTACTAAGACATGAGGAGGAAAATAAAATGCTGAGTTTTAGATTATTTCTTTGTGTGACATTTATGTTTTAAAAATTATCCATACAACTTTGGAATTTTTTTTTTTTTTTTTTTTTGTGTGTGTACCTAATAATGACATTTCAATCATTTTATTGAACCATAAAAGAATTTTTTTAGTCAAGAAGCTCTTTCCCCTTAAGTTGAATATGGACATGATTTTTCAGATATATTTGCATTTAGGTGCTATTTTTAAATATATATATATATATATATACCTACAAAATATTTTACCCATCATATAGAAAGCAAATCACAAGATACAGTGAACCTGATCTTTTAATGATAGTATTGTATATTTTCTTTGAAACAATTATAGAACTTTGTAATTTTGGAAATTTATTTTATTTCCTTTTTCTCATTTACAAATCTATTTCATAAAACTTGAGTATTGTTTAGAGTATCATCCACAGTTGATACAGATTATCATTTATCATTAAACTTTGCAGTAATGTTTGGCAAAAAATTTAGGTGGACGATACTAAAGACTAGCCAAGCATTCTAAGTTTGGTTCCTATACTTTAACATTAGACAAAGATAACTTAAAATAAATAAATAAATAAGGAATTTCGGTACTTGTCCTTTATAGCAGCGCCCGTCAAATTATGATTACGCCAAACTCGTGAAACCGATCTTTTTATACAACCTACTAGGCGATATTTCTTAGTTGCTTGGTGATTAATCATCAGGCGCCTTTATAATTGACAAGTACCTGAATTTCTATATGAAAAATTAAGATTTTTATGTATTTATGATGTGTAATAGTACAGTAAATCCTCGTTAAATGAGATTAATTTGGAGTAACCTTGATCTGTGATATTTTCAGTTTCCTTAGATGAGCAGAAAGCAATCATATCTTCATTTGCCAGTAATGATAAGGGGTGTAACTGATGTGACTTAGCCTAAAATATGCATGAAGCCCCTTTCTCCCTCTTTTATTTTCACATATTCATAGCTATTGGAAGAGAGATTTCATTAAATAAAATAGTTTTTCTAAATACATGGATGAACAAATATTTTTATAGAAATGGTTGAAACAGTTTTTGCTTATGTATATTACCCAAAGCATATTTCTGAATTGTCATTTATTGTTTGAATTTGATAAATGTCAAAAGTTCTATGGCTTGTTAAATGGAATAAAAAGTGCCGATGACTTTCAAGAAGTTAATTATGATTTAATCACCATCTTGTTATTCTGAAAATAAAGTTTGCATTTTAACATTTAGCATATTTCAAAAAATACATTGACTCTAAATTACAGTAGCCTGTCTTAAAATGCTTTCAACTTCTTGTTATTGTCCACAGAATAAAAAAATAAAGAATTCTTCATTTATATTATATTATAATTTATATACAGTTGCAGTTAATGAATCAATCTGAAAAACAGGGAACATGCTATATGTGTAATATTACATCATCTATCATGTTTGGAACAAGTGACAAAAGATCTGAAATGCATCTTATAACATGTATTAACCAATATATATATAACTGAATCCTTTTTTTGTCCTTGTAGGAGCTTGCTGAAAACATCTACACTGTGAGAGGAGTTGTTAAAGAAATCAGAGATAAAGCAACTTTACAAAGACTACAAATTTTATCATATAACTTAAAATTTCAAGAACCATCTCCAGAGTCATGCAAATATGGTGAGCTCCTATACATAAGATTTTTTTTTCATTATTTGTTTTCATGTACGTTTAAGAAGTATTAGATTATTTTTGATTCAATGCTTTATTTGCAGGTGTTTTTTCCCCCCTTTTTGGAAATTTATGTATTTCTGTGGATTCCATCATAAAATAGTTAAATTGCAAATATAATTGAAGCATATTTTTGTGCAATTTATACTTTAAAAAAGATGCTGAAATATTTGGTAGCTGTATTTTTTTAAAGAAATTATATATAAATATTGATGCTTAACGTAAAACCTTGTTGACCAACAAAAGCTGATGCAATTCTGGTCGAAGTTGCTCTAATAATTTTGGCTGCTAAAACCTCTTTGTTCTATTCAAGATAGCAATAAAAGAGACCACTTCATTTTGAATTCATCATTACATATACCCATTAATATATTGTAGATCATCTTTCAGATGCAAGAAAGGTCCATACAATTAAAAAAAAAAAAGCAGGTCGTTTCGTAGAAAATTTAGATTTATTCTGATAATTTCTAGCAAATGCACTATTTCCCCCTTTTAACGGGAAGCAATTAACAAACTCATAATACTATAACATCAGTTCAAAATTTGCACAATCATTTAGCTCAGCAATTCAATCCATAATATTGTATGACCACAAACAATCTACATACACAAACATAAGTTTTCATCATACAGCTGGTGCTTCAGTTGCTCAAATATATACCCTTAAGATAATGTCATAGAAAGTTCTTTCTTGCCTAGAGAAAGAAATATCGCCAAGTTTATCTGTAAGGTTACTCATGCCTATATGGCACTATTTAAGAGCATCAAATTTCTTATAATAATTTGAATGTATTTTTTATAATATTATTTGGCCTAGCTCCACAATCTTTTAAATTTTTGTGTATGTACATCAGTCTTTGGAGCAACAAAGTTATAACAGTTGTTAGTTTTGAAAAGTCTGAATTTTGCAGTTCTTAATTATTCAGATTTGAAGATTTTCCATTTCAGAAAGAAAATATGAAAGATAGATCCACCAAAAAAATGGTGGATTCCTCTTAAAAATTATCTTTTATTGTTTGGAAAAGGGTTATTGGCTTTCTATTGGAAACTCTGACAATAGATACTTTCTTGTGAAAATACTTATCCATTTTCAAATATAATTGCATATCGTTGCTGTTTACACTTTATTATGCCTGTATTCCATACCTTAAAAAATTACTCTGCTGTAATCTTTTCTATAGTAGGAATGTCCCTAACTTTCACCCCCCCCCCCCCTGAATTGTAAATTGAAAAAACAGGAATAGCAGTTACTGAAAAAAACTGATAAAACTTGTTTGGCCAAGCAGTGTTACATAAAACCACATGCTTGAAATCATGTCATTATGGAGACAAATTGGAGAGCAACATAAGAAAAACCATTTTTTTAAAATTTCTTGCTTTCTGTTATAGGCAGAATATCTCATCATTTAGTGGCACTTTCTTGTTTGTTAAAAACAGTCAACAGGATTTTACATAAGTAGCTAAGTATTTCACAGGCTAAATTAATGATTTCTTTTTATTTCTACTTAATTTTTAGTGATGGAATTTTCCAAAAAGACTGGTGATTATGCAAATTTGTCTGCGGTTGATCAGCAGATTTTAGCACTCACTTATGAGCTTGAAAAAGAACATGTTGGTACTGAACATTTGAATAAAGTACCTAAATGCAAGGTATTGTATTCTATCCACACCTGTAATTATTTAGTTTAAGTGTTGTGAACTAGTATTTTCTGTATAATAGTTTTTAGCTATTTTTTAGATTAATCCTTCATATTTGAGATTAATCCTACATAGAAAAACATATTTGTTTATTAGGTAAAAGTATTAAGAGAATGTGTGATTACATTAAAATGCAAAACACATGCATGTGTTTTCAAATTCCAAGAAGAAGTTGACTGTTGAAAGATTTCGTTTTTTCCCCCTCTCTCTCCCTCCCCTCCCCACTTAGCTCTTTGGACATTTTTTTTTTTTATTATGCATGAAGCATAATAAGTTTATCTTGAGAAAATACTTTTGAAAAACTTTTAAGTCATCATTTGTTTTATTTGGAGGTCCAATTGATTATACATAATAACCACTGTAGCTAGTTTTATTTTATTACCAAAAATTGAATTTGACAGATGCTAGAGTTAATTTTTTTCCTATTATTCAAAATGTTTAAAAGATATTTTTTAAATTATACATTTAAACTGTTCTCTTTATAAGTTTCTAGCATTTGTTATTACTTGAAAATGCTATTAACCCTTCAATGGTTATGAACGAGCCCGGCTCGTCTTTCAAATAGTGCATCATAATAGGCACTGACGAGTTCAGCTTATCTAAAGTTTATCGACCCAAATGGTGGCAGCCCAACCCTATTTGGGCAGCAAAGCTTTCCCTCAATGGGTGCTGATGAGCTGAGTTTGTTCTTGTATATTATCCTGCATTATTCATGTTACAAAGGATATTTACTGGCAAAATTTAGTTAATTTGACAGCTTACAGATGGCGGTACAGGTACCGTAAAAATTTTTACATAATAAGGGAAAATGTTGCCTAATTATTTTTCTTGTATAATTTGGTGGGAGTTTGTTACTGAAAAATGGCACATGTATTACAAAGACTGTAATGCTCCATTATGTAGGATTCCATGTTTTAAAAGAAAGAAATTTTATTAATTCACTCACAGAAAGAAATTTTGAGAAATACAATTAAATATTTTATAAAGCTTAAAAATTGTGTGTATTTAGATATTTTAATTTAATATTTTACAAACTAATATTTATAATATTTAACATTTACTGAATTGCTTAAAAATGTGAGTTACTATTGATGTAAATATTACATTAATATATTGCAAATAATTGTTTAAAAACTCTGTATTTTAGAAACTAAAATTTTGAATATTTATCATTTACTGAATTGTTAAAAGGTGCAAGTGTTACAATTGATGTAAATATTACATTAATATACTGCAAATAATTGTTTAAAAATTTAATATTTTAGAAATTAATATATGTAATATTTATCATTTACTGAATTGTTTTATAAGTGCAAGTTACAATTTGTGTAATTATTACATTAATATACCACAAATAATTCTTTAAAAACTATTTTTTAAAAGCAAGTGAGCTATCCATATCACTGTCAGAAAAAGGTGACATTTTCAAAAGCCAGTAGGGAGAAAAAGGCTGCCTCTTTCAGTGACTGTTTGATCATAGCAATGTGTGTCATATGTGAGCGAAAACTGTTGATTTGTTGTTAATTTCTTGTTTAATTTTGTTAAATAGTTTAGCTTGCATGTACCTAAGCATACATTAGATGATTTTTAATTATTATAGAATCATTGCAGTGGTTTTTCAGATTTTGGAAGGGGAAAAAATAGAATTCCCCCCTCCCAGTTTTATTTCCCTTCTTGTTCTCAGATTTATTTTCTGTAATAATGTTACTTGTAATTCATTTATAAGAGTGGTGAAGAAAGGGAGGGATACTGCAAGCTAATTTTATTGGCAGATTATCATTTGTGAAATTAGAATGTTTGCCTAAATCTTAAGTTAATACTTATATATAAATATTTTATTATAAATTTCATTCAGAAGTTACTATTTGATTCTTGCAAGCTATTTTTTTTCAGGTATATATAAAGTGGAACTCGTATACCATTTAATAATATTTATAAACATTTTTTGTGGTTGAAGTTGATTTATGCTATTTCAATAATTGGTTGAATTTTAGACATATTATGAATACCAATTTCTTTTTCTATTTTAATGTTTATATCTATTATGTATAAAATAAAATAGCACAGATTGTTACTTAAAATTTGTGGAGGTACTGCTTCATAAAATTTGAAACTGTTTTTGGAAATGCCAATTTTTCTGTTGGAATCATTAAGAATGAAAGATATTAATATATACTTGTTACAGCTTGTTCCTGGCTGAGATATTTAAATATCAGGAATTCAACAGCTTATGTTCTGAACTGTTGCTTTTTCTTTCTAAGACAATTTTGGAAAATTAAGGTATTGAAATAGATTTACAGATATAAAACTTGTACTTAGATGATGAAAGGTAGATCCAGTAGCTGAGTAATCAGGGTTGTAAGATTATGGCTGGTGTTGTTTCCATCAAGGTGTGATATGACTAAAAATTATTGCGTAGGGACCTGATGCACATTAAATCAGACTTAGTGTCTTCATGTGAGTGGGGTGCCTGATCAGGTATCATTCTGGTCATTTGACTGAGGTTCAAAATTGTAAGTCCATTACCAATAGTCCTTATGTTGTATCTCAAATGCAATGTGAATACAAATCAATCAATTGTTGCAAGGAGGACCTTGTTTAAAATTAGTTTTATTTTGTAAGATAAAAGAATTTTTTAAAAAAACCTTATGATTTATAAGAAAAAACAGAAGCTTGACAATAATTTAATTCTGCACTTTATTAGAATATGGCACATATTTTTAAGAACATAGCACATTGAGTTTAAAAGGAACTTTACCTTTCTCTTACACTTCAGAATCATTGCTGTGTTGAGTGACTGTTCTCTGTATCTCACTGTTTTAGCACACAATAAATATGCATCATATCACTAGAATTTGAAACACATAGATCCATATGAATGTATATGTGTGTGTATATACACACATTAGGCAATAGTTTATTGACACTAAGTTTTAAAAATGTCTTAATTTTCACTGCATTATCTAACAAATTGATTTTTGTTTTTATTTTTATTAGGTTACGGATAAACCAATATTTTGTGATAATCAAATTTGTGGATTTTACATTCCAAAAAAGGTATTTTTTTTTTTTTTTTTTTTTTCAATTTAAAATATGCAATCAATTGTATACACCATGGTAAAAATTATGAATTTTAATACATTTCTGTCTTTCAGAAAGTTGAAATTGATGGAAGTGATTCAGAAGAATTTGAAAATCTCATAAATAATATTGATATAGAAGGCATGAAAGAAAAGAGTAATTTGAGTGATAATCTCAATGTAGATATTCATAATGATGTAAATGAAGAAATAAAAAAAATTGTTAATCAAACTGTTGAAAAAGATAAAGATGGTGATTCCAAAGAAAATAGAGATGATGATACTGAAGAAGATAAAAATGATTGTAATGAAGAAGATAAAAATGGTTACAAAGAAAATAAAGATGGTGTTGATGAAAAAGATAAAGATAGTGACAATGAAGATGACAGTGATAATGAAGAAGATAGTGAAGATGATGATGAAGTTGGCTGGATAACACCACAAAATATTTCTCAAATAAAGGAAAAAATGGAAGGTCAGAATTTGGACTCTTCAATTGTAGTGGCTTGTGTTACAACAGATTTCAGTGTGCAGGTGATGAATTCTTTATCCTTACTCACTAAACTTAGCTTCAGGTTAAATATATTGCAAAATAAAATTTGTCACTTTTTTCAGAATTTATAAATGTTTGTATTACATGATTTTATTCAAGATTCAGTGATTTTCATAACTTATCACCGAACTAGAACATTCTTGTATGTTCTTTTTGGAGAAGAAATGGTTATGCTTATTTCTAAGTGGGGCTTATCTTTAAATTTCTGATTTTTTAATGGCTTTTAAGTTTTGTTAAAGGAAACTCCATTCTATATATTTTTGTATTTTAGATTCATGTATTAAAAAAAGGTTTGCCCATGATCTTCTATTAAACTTCCAGCATTTCACTGAATATTAATTTGACTATCAGTGAAATTTATTCATGCAAACTTTCACTATTTTTATTGCAAACTTTTCACCTGTTTTGTGATACAAATTCACCTTTATTAGTTGATGCTTTTAAGACCAAATAAATATTTATTTTAGCATTACTGATATAAAAAAATAGCTTAAATATTTTTTTTCCTTCAAAATATAAACATGTCATCTTTATTTTAAAAGAAATTGAAATATATTTTTTAAAAAGTATATAAATATTTTAAATTAGATCATTACAAGTTTAAAGTACAGTTCTAAAGGGATATTTTAAAATTATTTATTAATTTCAAGTTTGGGTTTGTTTATTTGCTTCATATTTATTGATTTCATTTAAGTATGAAATAGTTAATTTTAGTAGTTTCGTTTTAATGATAAACTTTGAATATAATCATCAATTGTGAATATTACAAATAAATATGCTTAAACTAAAATTATGGATGAAAAATAAAAGATAGTTATTTATTGAAGTGATGTATAAAATGATTGCATTCAATGTAAAATAATCACCTTAAAACTTTTAAATCTCCAAAGCAAATTTCAGAAAATAAATAAAAAGTTGTAATTTAAAAAAAAAACAACGTTATTTATAGTTGCAAAATCTATCTTCTATTGACTTGGAAATAAATATGCAACTCTTGAATTTTTTATGATTTGCATATCTTTGTTCAGTGCTTATCATTCTCATGCTTAACATTGTATTTTTCTTTTTAGAATGCTTTAATTCAAATGGGACTTAATGTTGTATCAGTTGCTGGTAGGCTAGTTAGGCAAGCTCGTGTCTTTATCCTTCGTTGTTATTCATGTTACAAGTAAGAATTTTATTCAACAAGAACATATTATTTTATAAAATATTAGCATTCTTGTTTAAAAAAATTAATAATGATGCTAAAAAATTAACATTTTCTCTCCCTTTATCAAATTTTGAATTTTTTTTCATATGGTAAGTTGAAAATAAATTAGTGTAGTTTCACTCGGAAATTTAATTTAAATAGTTTTGTAACTAAGCAATGTAAATTCAAGAATTGTTTATAACAAAAAATGTGCACAGGCTTAAACATAAACAAAAACTTCTTTAATCTTTATTTTTAATATTTGCCTATACTTATATGTGATTTTTGTTGTAAATTCGAAAACTGTATTACTTTAAAATTAAATGTAAAGAAAATTCTGTATTACTTTTAAAAAACAATGATTTAATTTTTTTTTAAATTGGAAGAATGGAATTTCACAGTTATTTTTATTAGAGCTTTGTTAAATTTTTGTCTTATTCATTTTTGATAAAACAGAAGATATTTGGTGCATTTTTTGGCACATTTCTTTGCCTCTAGGTAATGATCCAGGTTTGGTTTGGCTTCTTTCTTAATGATAATTTTGCCAATTCTTTGGTAATTTAGGAAATTTATTCAAAAATGTGGTAAAAAAATTAAGCAAAAAGATTTGGAGAAAAAAATAATTTCCTGTGTTGAGATAATAAAATTCAGCCATTTATATCAATTTAGTGTTGAAAATGCATGATATGGCTTTTATTGAGAAGTACCAGCAGTGGGTATTTTTTTTATATGATTTGTTATATGTACCTCTATGCTAGTAAGGTTAAGACTACAAATGAACACTCTTAATATGAATTAAATAGGAAAAAGATTAATTTTTAAATAAATGTGATTTGCTAGTGTTTCATTTTTTAACTCATTGTCAGCTGCAAATAAGTAATTATTAGTATCCCAAGGATTATAAATGCATACATATAATTCAAATACCTGAAAATTCATACATTGTTGCCGCATAAATGTCGTGAATAAAAGTATTGTTAATCATGATCATAAACATTAAAATGATAATCTGATTGACATTTTAGTTTAATAGAAGTATAAAGCCTAGTTATCAGTAAAAAATAAAGATTTCTTTTCTTATCCATGATCATAGATTTCTGGAAGCATTCCCTTGGGAAAGGTTCCAGAAGCTTCCTAAGGTTCCATAGGGGATCTGGGCGAAGTTTCGCTCACTTTGTGTTAAGCTTTAAGAGGTCATGAGCTCTCAAAGCCAAATGGAAAGCATTATAAATTAGTAATATTTGTGTTTTCAAAAATTCTTGTCAAATGGAATTGAATTTTACTGCTATGTATCCATCTAAAAATGTCAAGATTGTAAGTCTATTAGGTTCTTCAACCCAAATAGGGGATTGCTTTGTATAATTAAGTTTTTCTACCTGTTTTGATTCATTTTCATATGGAATGTATTAAGCACATATATTTCAGTAATACAATTTTCTCTAAACATGACATTGTAAAACTGGAAACATTTAAATCATAATTTGTCAAACTTTCATTTAACCATTTCATGATTGTTGAGTCCAAATATAAGTACATTTTTGATAAACAATTTTATATTCAAATCTATTATATAAATTCACAGTAGTCAACAGAACTGTTGCAAGTTTTGAATTTATTGATGCCCAATTTTTTTCTGATGAAGAATTAGAAAGAACTCTTTACAGAAATGGATGTTAGAATAGAGCTTTAAAAAAATTACACTTTTTTTTTTTTTTTCTTTTTAATTTCATTTTGAAACTCAACTTTTGTATAGTAAATTTTAAAACAAGGCTATTAGTATAATCCTATGTCATAATCCAATTAATTGTTAAGAGTTTAGCAAAATTCCTGTTTGTCCTTTTTTCTCATTGATTGTTCCATGCCTTTCAATCAGGTATAAATTAAGAGAAGTTTAAAATTCTAGAGATAATTTTCTGCTATGCTGGTACAAAACAAAAATATTCTACTATGATGTATAAAAAAAGTATAGCATATATATTTTTCCTCTTTTTATGATGAAATAATTTGCAAGACGTTGATTTATTCTATTAACATTTTCCATTACTTCTTTTGGATTTTTTCTGTGACCTCGTTGGGATGTGACATACTTAATCATTTCTAAGATTATGCATAATAGATAACAATCTTCTTATTCAATCATTCGATATTCTATATCCAATCATTCTCTTTGGTTAGCACAGATTTCACTTTTTTTTTTTTAAATATTTTTTTTTCCATGATTTCATTGGAATATTTTTTTTTCTGCTACATTTGAGTGTTTCATACTATGTTTGCTTGCTGAGATGGATATCTGCCAATTCTGGAGATGTGTAATAATTTATATCCTGTATTTAATAGTAGCTGCATGACGTCAAGTTTTCCATCATTTGAGATGACTAACATTGGTATTAGTAATTATTATCAAAAAGTATGTCTCTTTTCCTTTTGTTAAAATAAGTTGATAAACATAATTAGACTTTGATTTGCATAATATAAAATTTTCTATATAAAATCATGATCTCATCAGCAGTATATATATTGTTTCCAGTGTAATTTTTTTTAATAGCATCAAGCTCTCATTGATGGTTATATCTAAATGAGGTGTGATAATTTCTTGATAATGAATACTCATACTTTATTACAGGCTAGGGTTTTTATAAATTTGTGCTGTTTTGTCTTTTAGTTTCACATTTCACTTCATCTTAAAAATATAAATAGTGGCTAATGAAGTGAAAAAGGTGAGACATTAATTTTTTGTTAAAAATGACATTGATGTTGAATGCATTACTCTAATATTGAGGGTTTTAATAATGTCTTGTAAACTATTCTAAGTGAGAAATTCTTGAATTTCGTTTTTAGGAGTTGGTTCCCCCCTTGTAACTTATTATTTTGAATGCATTGATCATCAGTATATTTATTCCAGAAACTATTATTTCATGGAGGTCATCATCAAAGAAAATATCAAGGAATATTCATCTACCTAAACTTGCATAAATATTCAAATACCTATCAGGATTCAGTGTTGGAGGAGGATTACTAGTATCAATTTTGCAAAAATCCTGAGAGTGATCATCCAAACTGTCATAACTTCTAGATTCATTGAAAAAATTTTTTGATTCACTATCTGATTCAATATCAGAATTATATTCAGTTATAATCAACTCACTGTCATTTAGTCGCATTTTATTTTATCACAAAATTGGGGGGGGGGGGCATTAGTATTCACAATGTGAGATACACTGAACAAGTCCAAACAAAATTTGCTTTTTTTCTCATGTAAATGAAAAGCAGTAAAAAGTGACTTTGAAACCAGTTTACTCTTGTTTTACTATCCAACCTTTGTTGGACTTTTAGGACATCTATTTGAAATGCTGCAAACTAAAGGGAGGGAGAAAGCTGGGCAAATCAGTGAATTGGCTCAGAAATATTATATGCCCAAGCAAGTATACAGGTGAATATCAAGGGAAGTCCCTTTTTGCAGCATCTGAACTGTGTTTGAGCAAAATGGTTTAATAGTTAAATTTGTATTAATCATAAGAGTTGCTTGAAATGGGAGTTTTAGAGTATAATTATTTCAGTATTTTAATATTAATTTTTGTATGAATAAAATTGTTTGTTTTGGAACTGAAAAAAATGTTTAACCTGTTTGTAAATAGTTTTTAAAATAGCATCCATCCCGTTTTCTGATTATTCTATTAAAATGCTCTCTTTCATAGGACTACAAATGATATAACAAAAGTTTTTTGTCCAAACTGTGGAAACAAGACTCTGAAAAAGGTTTCAGTTACTGTTAATGAGGATGGTACAAAAGATATTTACATCAATTTTAAAAGACGTCTTCCAACTAGAGGTTTAAGAGTAAGTATATGTATTTTCCATTGTTTCTTATCACAATATTGAAACACCTTCAATGAAGTATTTTGTGAAAGGGGTAAAATAAGCCATATACGAATTTTTCATGATGCAGAAATAATTTTAATATAAAAGTATAAGAAGGGGGGAAACGAGATATAGCTTTTTTAATATAAAACTAAGCAATTGACACCATGTTTTATATGTTACTTTTTTTAAAAAATTGATTTTAAAATTTAGATAGATTAATTAAAATGAATTGTTTAAATCTTATAATTTTTGCCATATCAAAATATTGTCATATTGGAAGCATATGCAAGTCTAAATAAAGAGTACAGGATCAAATCTCAACTGGAGATTTTATTAATAAAAAGAATTGAGAAAAAATTTAGCATAAATGGAGAAAATCAACATAAATTAATTATAAATTTAGGATGCAAGACACAACAGGAGGATGAAATCCTATTTTGACTGTTGCTTAGTGAGGGGAAGAGGATGTCCTTTGCTTCAGTTCATGCTTCTCTGCATAAGTGTTTGAGAATAAATATGGCTCACAGATGGACTTCTTTTGACCATGGTCAAATGCAACCTAGGGATCGAAGTTAAATAGGATGCAGTGAGTGAATGAAGATGGCTTATGATGCAAGAAGGGAATCCAGCTATTACGCAAGAGTCAAAGCAACTAATTGGTTTATCGTTGGTTTGAACTTTGAGAATGCAGAGTTTAGCCAGTTGCCTGGATTCTTAAGCCTTGATAATAAGATTTTGCACATAATAGTCATGCATTTTAGTATTGTTCGGGAGAATCACATCAAGGGGAATCTGTATATCTATTAATGGACTGAATCCCATTGTATCTTTGTTTGATATGTATGTACATTGACAACATGTCCACTATTGTCCTATTAAATCTTTCTGTCAAACCATTGGTCTGTAGATGATAGGCAGTCACAAGAAGATGTGAATTTTTGCACAACTGATTAATATTGTAAGATTCACCGGACTAAAAAAAACAATATAGGTGGCGCTGCCATCGATATAAGGAGAGACGGAACAACAACAACAGGAGAGGAGGAAGAATGGCGGCTATGTCCAGTCGCATGACGAACAAAATGGCATGAAACATATACCAAATGTTTAGTATTAGTGAATTTTAAATATTGTAATAATTGTGTGTGTTGTGTGGCTGTAAAAAAAAAAATAAAAACTTTAGCCACTAAAGTTTGTGTATCTGGTAGTGAATGAATCTTCATAAATGAACTTAGAACCTACAACACGAAAAACAACGAAATATTACTAATATCTTTCACAATATTTTCAAAAACAAACAACCTCGATCACTTATTTCTCTGGGAGCAACATGTTTCAGTATAATCTCTTTGACAACAAAGTTAGTGACTTTGATGGCCTCAGCAATTGGCAATGCTTTTGTAACTGTAAATCTCATCAGATAATCTACGAACAATGGTCTACCTATTTCTGTTTTGTGTAATGGGAAAGCATCCTAGTAGATCAATTCTAAATATTTTTGCAAATGGTATGTCAGGTGGTGTAATCAAATGAAGTTGAGGAAGAGATTTCGGGCTTTGACATTCTCTGCAGTGCTACATGTATCCGCAAATGCTACCATAAAGTCCTGGATGTATTTTTTTCTTATTTGGTTCTACATCTTAGCAAATCTGAGATGACCTTCAGTTGGTGCATCATGGAAAATTTTTAGAATATCCAGTCAAAGTTGTTTTGTTACATCTAAGAGCCATTGTTGTCCCATACGATCATAATTCCGTTTGTACAATACACCATCTTTCATTTTCTAGCTTTGATATTACTTATCTTTCATAAGCATTTTAATTATAAATTTCAACTGTTCTTTCAATTATTCTTTTCTGTAATCTGTAATTGATGTTAAGAAAGGAATTTCATCATTGTTTTCACTTTCTGCTTTGTAGAGAGGTTTTCTTGATAGGTTATTGGAATGTTTGTGGCCGCTCCTATTGTTATATTAGCTCCTATAATGGTTATGTTATTTCTTGTAACATCAGGGCCCATCTGGCAAGTCTTTCAGGTAGGTCCTTTACATTGTAAGCCAACACAGAGAGGTGGTCTGTTATGAATGTAAGGGTTTTTCCAAATATATAAGGCCTACATTTATTGATTTCCATGATGACAACAAAGCACTCCTTTTTTATTGTTGAGTAACTTCATTCAGCTGCTGTTAAGGAGCTGGGTGCATAGACAATTTTCTATCTCTGCCATCTTGGACTTGCCATTGTACTGCATCTATGCCATATCCACTAGCATCTGAATGTACTTTTACTTCTGCATTTGAAAGAAAATATCCTAAAACAGAGTATCCAGTGAATCTGAGATTTTTTTCTGGGTTGAAAAAGATTCTTTCTGGGAATTGTTACATGAAAACTCTGTATTTGTCTTCAATAAGTCATTAGGAGTTTCACAATATTGGCAAAGCTAGTGATAAATTGCCAGTAATACGAGCACAAACTCGGGAAAACTATGGACATCTGAAATATTTTTTGGAATTGTTACAGCAGCTAACTTTTCGGGATATGGATAGATTCAATGTTCATCAACTAATTGACTCAATATTATTTGTTTCTCTCTTTTGAACTTGCATTTGTTTGAGTATGATAGTCTTATTTCTTGGATACATTTCAAGATTTTCCTCAAGCGTATTTGGCATTCTTGAAAATTAGGCCCATGTACAATGATGTCATCTTGGTAGCAAAAACAAATATTCAATTTGAGTCCTTGAAGAACTGTTCAAATGTAGCTGGAGCATTACATAACTAAATGGCATGATTTTAAATTCATGTAGACCATCTGAAATTGCTAAGGAAGTCTTTTCTCTGTCCTTTTTATCGACTTCTATTTGCCAATAATCTTACTTGAAATCCATTATAGAGAATATTCTTGTATTAGCTAGGCAGTCCAAAACATTATTAATGCGGGGCACCAGATAAAAATGTCTTAAATCTTTTTTCTTTGAAAATCTTTCTTAATCTTACCCAAAAGGTTATTGTTTTAGGTGGGGCGTTTTGATGTACCAGATAACTTTTCAATTTTTTTATCATTTGCTTCAATTTTAATTATATTTAGTTTAAATATATTCCATTTAATAATTTATTGTTTGTTTTAATTTTAATATTGGAAAAGCTTACTATTGTCCATTTCTCAATTTTTCATCATTTACTTTAATTCTTATATTTAATTGAGTACTTTAATAATGATTATTAAAAAAAAAGCACACCTTGGGCATCTAAATCTGTTCTTTGCAAAACTCTGCATAGAACATTTATTTATTTGTTTGTTTTTTAGTAATTTTGTTCTGTTTTCTATAATCGTCATAAAAGCACCATTCACTATGGGAGAGAACCACGAACTATCTAGTACGATCACTCAATGCCTTCGTTTATGGTTTGTTGTACTTCCATTTTTAGTCGCACATCTCTCACTGGCTGAGATACAGTAAAGTCTTCGTTTGATTAGAACGATATTACCTGTGTCGATTTTGTGTGTTACTGTTGTAAATCCAGATTTCTTTTAGAAGTCGAATGCATCGCTAAATTCTTCAAGTAATTTCAGTAGCTCGGTTTTTTTTAGTAATTGTAAGCTCAGTATTTAGCATTTTTCTCGAGTTCCTTGCTTTCTATGCAGATGTCTCGGATAATCTTCTCAGCTCTTATCATACAGCGAACAGAATGAATGGAGTCATGCATTAACATTGATAAATTGGCTGTTCGCTTGACACATCTTTTCTTCCCATTGGTTATATGGTACAATCCATTCATAGTCCTTTACCCATTTACTAGCATTGTGTTGGTCACCACCAGAAAAGATGAACGGATTTCTAGGCAGCTGGTATATCAGCAAAAGCACTGGAAAGATGTAGGGTGAAATGAAAACTTAAGGCTCAGTGTCTTCAGAAATTGTTGGTTTAGTCATTTTTCTATGTGGATTTGGTAATTGGCCTAATTCGGGAGGGAGGCCTTGAAGGTGTAAACTTAGCTGTTCTGTTGTAAAGCTCACTACTATCCCATGCCTCCGCCAAAAATTTCATGTAGGAAGTACACACAAGTCTAAATAAAGAGTATTGGTTTGAATCTCAACCCAAAATTTTATTAATGAAAAGAATTAAGAATAAATTAATTACAAATTTAGGATGCAATATGCAACAACAAGAAGGTGCAAACCTACCTCGACTTTACTGCTTAGTAAGATACATATATATGTATAAAGAAGGGAATACATTTCAATTCAGTTCATTCTTCCCTCATAAGTTCTTGAGAATAAATATGGCTAGCGGATGGACTTCTGTTAACCATTTTCGAATGCAACCTGTGGATCAAAGTTTAATACAGTGCAGCAAGTGAATGGATGTAGGTGTATGGTGTGCCATAAACCTAGAAAACATATATCACCACAATATTTATGTTTTATTTCTTTTTTTAAAAAAAGGTAGGAAGTATCAAATACTTCTGTCTTATTTTTTATAGAATCTCACTAGTCACTTTAATCATCAGAATTTTGAATAAAATTAAACTACTATTTATTAATCAATTTATAAAGATAACCTGACCTATAAATTAAGTGGTTACCTGATGCTATTATGTTTAAATATTTTATTATCCATATGTGTGTTTGAAAAACTACTCACATTTGATCTCTGCATTATTTGGTTCTCCAAATGTTGTGTATGAATTTTACATAAGCCAAGTAGCTATTCCTACATTCTGCTCAAATATTGGTGGTCGAGGTAGCCTAGTGGTCATGGTTTCAAATTCAGGGCTGCTGAAGACCCGCCACGTATTCGGGTCTAATGCACATTAAATCTGTTTGGGCCCCAAAGTCCTCCCATTGACGTAGTGTGGAAGTTAGGAAAGGGTGTGCCAGCTCATGTGTCATCTTCGTCACTTGACTGAGGTTCAAAATTACAAGGTCCAGAGCCAATAGTCCTCATGTTATTTCTAGTGCGACGTTAATGAAAAAACTAAACTAAAATCTGCTTAAATATTTCTGCTTTTGTGGCCATTTATAATTAACTCTTTGATGGTTAGATAAATCAATAGTTTACACTTTCTCATTACCCTCAGTTCTGTGATCCAATGATCGCTGAAAGTGGTAGCCATTTTTCACCGAATTGCTTTTGAAATTGTCACCCTTTCTCTGACATACAGGCTTTTAAAAGATTATCTTTAATGAAAAATTTATGGTATATTAATGTAATATTTAGAGCAATCTTAACACACACTTTTAAACAATTCAATTAATGATAAATATTATAAATATTTATTTTTAAAATTTTATGAAACATTTGTTATATTACTTAAAACTCCTTTTTTTCTGTGTGATGCACTTTAAAACATGGAATTATTCATCATGTATTTATATATGTATCAAAACTTTTCATCAAAATTATCTAGCTTTTGCTTTTGAGCTATTTCAGTAACACACTCCCACCAAATTACGCTAGAAAAATAACTAGATCAACAACAATTGGATCAGTAATATATACCCTCATTATGCAAAAAATTTTATGTTACCCCTACTGCTATCTATATGCTATCAAACTAACTAAATTTTGTAATGGGTATTGTTTGTAACACAAAAAATGCTGGGTAATATATGTGGGTTGTCAGGCTTAAGTTGGCCCTAGATGATAGATTAAGCCATAACTAAACTTAAAGCAGAGTTTGATTGGCTGCTGATTTAAATAGACTCTAATATTTAAAATTACACGTTTATTTACAGTTAAAAGAGAACACAATCATCATCAAACTTGCAGGTTATTACTGACTGATTAACTAACATCATCAGGACATAATCAAAAATAGGCACATCACAGGAATAATCTATGGTACAAATCTATTATATACATCAGGAATCTGCATTCGTTACAATCAAATCAACACTTAAAAGTCAGCAGCCAGTCACAAATATATGTCACATATGACGCAACAGAAAATAATATTGAATGCATATTCCTCATTGCCAGATGTGTGGGGTGAGGTCATATCGGTGACAAGTAAACCTAATGAGATTCACTCCACTCAACCCATGCTATGACAACACGGACAAACTCAGCTCATCAGCACGCATTGGGGGAAAGTTTTGTGAGACGAGTAGAGCTCGGCTGCAGCCGTTTGGGTTGAAAAACTTTGGACAAGCTGAACTCATCTGCATGCATTATAGTGCGATATTTGAATGTGAGCTGAGCTCATTCATAACCATCAAAGGGTTAATATATTTTTTAAACTTTTCTTTTTTGACTTTGTTACATTGCATTTATTATCTGAGATTATTTCTCTTAATTTAAATTTCATTTCACATCTCTTTTGTATGTCTTTAAATATTTATGTGTGTATGCAAGGATTTAACAAAAGTAGTGTTATTTGACATGCAGTTGTATGTGCATAATTAGGGAATTTCTGTACCTGTTGTTTGGTTCAATTGTTTTTTAGATTCCTTAAACAAAAATTGAAATTCATTCAAATAAATTGAACAAAATAAAATTATTGTGTGTATACACATTTAATTACTTTATACATTTGAGGGAAAATCAAGGCCGTTAAATTGTTGGAAAAATAATTTTGTATTAAATTCATACTAGACAGAACATCATTTTGTATGTGGACAGAGAAAATAAAACATCTTTGGTAGTATCTCAATATAAGTATTTTTGTATATGTATATTTGCATGTTTTCAAAATATTTAACTGAAGGAAATTTCTGTTTGAGGTTGATCTGAAAAGTTTCCAACCTAACAAAGATAAAATACTCTCTCTTCAATTTTTTATTTTTCTACATAGTTTTCTTGTAAGTCTACACACTTCTCCTTGTGATGCTCCTATCTATTTAACCTGTCCAAATAATACTCAGCATCTCTCTCTGCAAAATAATTGTTTACAAAGTGATGGGTTCCTCATTGGACAAAAATCTCGGAGAGCAAATTTTAGAGTAGTCAACAAAAAGAAGTCACTTGTGACCAGATCTGGTGAATAAGGAGGATGATCAAGGAGTTCAAACCATAATTCGTGGATTTTCACCATGGCAACCACTGAGGTGTGAGGCGGTGCATTGTCTTGGTGAAACGGAGGTTTTTTTTCCTGCAAATGTGGTTGTTTTTTCACAATTTCTGCCTTCAGCTTATCAAGTACAGATGCATGGTATGCTCCTGTGAAGGTTTTACTTGTTTGAAGATAATCGATTTAGATAACTCCATGACTATCCCGAAAAACAATCACCATCACTTTTCCAGCCAAAAAAAACTAGTTTTTGCTTTATTTGGAGCCAATTCTCCTTCATAGTCCAGTAGTCCACTGTTTTGACTGTAATTTTGTTTTCGGTCTATAATGGAGTATCCAAGTTTCATCTACAGGAATTAATCAGTGCCTAAACTGCGCCAACAGAGCATTAAAAATGTTCATTTGAACACGTTTTTGATCAAACGTGGCACCCAACGCACCGACATCTTTCTCATGCCTTAATCTTAATCTGATATGTGACAAACACATTCTTTGGACATATTCATAGCCAATGCCATCTCTTTCACTTTAATTTGATGGTGGTTTAGCGTTATTTGGTGAGCTTTAGTGATGTTAACGTCAGTGGTTGCAGATTTTGGACGTCTCAAACTTTCTTCTCCCAAGCTGTAATGGCCATGTTTAAATTCAGCTGCCCAAGATTTCATGGTGGTAAATAATTGTGCAGAGTCCCCGTATGCAACGTTCGACTCATCTTTGATTTATTTGCATATATTGCTTTTGAAAAACAAATATTAAATGAGAGCTTGAAACTATTTTTTTCCGTTTTCACAAAAACACTCACATTGACTTGCTCAAACAACTGTCAAACTACAACTGAAGGACCAAAATGACTGAAATTTTGGTGAGTACATGACAAACATTGTGCAACCACCATTCCCTAGCATTTATTAACAAAAGCTGTCATCTTCACGTTAAGGTTGGAAACTTTTTAGACCACCCTCAGATGAAGAAACTTGTAATCGTTTTTCCATTGTGAAGTATATTGGGAATTTAAGACATAAGTGTAAGCTCAGAACTTGTTTTCTCTGCTTCAGAAAATAGTTGCAATTCATTTGTCAACTTCTCATCAATGTTTTGAGTATCCTGTGTCTTCCCCCCCCCCATGAATTGCTAGGTATAACATTTCTATTTTGTGAGGCCCGAGCTGAGTTTGTTTCTACTTTAGGATATTTAATACACTATTTTTCTAATAGATGGCATTAGTGGTCCTAGTGTTTTACCGATTACGACTTCAGTCGAGGGAGGGAAACTATGGGTGCTGTCAGCTGCTCAGATAAACAAAAGCAGAGTTTCGCTTTCTCGTTTAGTTTCTGTTGCTTTTCAGTGATTTTTATGCAAATAATTTTCTTTTTTCATAATGTCCGATTCAGACACCGATGAGGAGTACAGTTTAGGTTCCTCGGGATCGGATACCGATATTTCTACCGATGAGTATTACATCAAAAGTGGTGGTAATGATAGTGATTTTTTGTTGTGTAGAGGTTGGAAGCCATTATGTTTGGATAATCTTCCTCCTCCCCTCCAAGGTTTCCATTTCAGCCGACATAAGTAGGTGCAACAGTTGATGCATCAAATTTCGCATAAGAAACTGAATAATTTGATCTATTTTTTGATAGCAATTTCTTGCACACAATTACTATAGAAACTAATAGATATGCACAACAATGCATTCTAAGCCAAACAAACAATAAAATCAAAAAGCAGAGCGAAAAGGTGGATTTTGACGAATGAAAGTGAAATTAAGATTTTTCTTGCCTTGCATATTTTGCAAGGTATTGTAAAGAAACCAGTTGTAGAAATGTTTTGGTTGAGAAATTAATGCGTTGAAACTCTGTTCTTCCAGAATATTATGACACATGATAGGTTTTAAACAATAAAGAAATATCTGCATTTTGTGAACAATGAAGATATTGATCTACTAACACATCCTAATCGAAAACTTTATACGATGCAGATCGCGATGTGACTGTAGACGAAAGTCTGATGCTGTATAAGGGTAGATTGGGATGGATCCAGTATATGCCTCTAAAAAGATCTCACTTTGGGATAAAGACATTTATGTTATGCGAGAGTAAGACAGGATGCATTTAATTACACAGGAAAGTGCACAAAACTTGATGCTTACTTTGAACATCTTGGAATGTTTGGACTGGTTATATCACTGATGAAACCACTGCTAGGAAAAGGATACTATCTGATCACTGACAATTATTATACTTCTCCACAGTTGACCGATGTACTAGTCCCCCCCCCCAGTGTTCTACCGACACATACGGCACAGTATGTGTAATTAGGAAGGAGTTGCCACCTGATTTCAGAAGAAAAAAAATTAAGAAAGGTGATATTCTCATTTTTCAACGTGGAAAAGTTACTGCTTTAAAATGGCACTTTAAAAAGGATGCTTGCATGCTTTCTTCAGTCCATACTGCAGAAATGATTGAGTTTGAAGATAAGAAAAAAGGAAAGAAAAGGAATTGAAACCAAAAGTAGTTCATGACTACAACAATACTATGGGAGGTGTTGATAAAGTCGATCAACATCTAACAGACTACCCAATTGCAAGAAAACGTGATAAAAAATTTTATCAAAGGATATTTTTCCATCTCCTAGACCAGGCATTATATAATTCTTTCATTATGTATAGTTCAGCAGGAGATGCAAAGAATAATATGAACTACAGAATAGCAATTGTTGCATAAAATAAGCCAAATGCTCAGCTACCAGAGTCAGGACGTCCTAGTGTAAGCTTGCTGCGCTTCATAGGTCAATACTTTCCAGACCAAATTCCACCAACAGGGGAAAAAATCTACTCCAACCAAGACATTGTTTTATAAGCTGTCATAAAACCGATGAAAAAGGGAAGAGGATGAGACGTAAGACACAAGTTTATTGCAAAGAGTGCAATATGGGCTTGTGTGCAGTACCATGTTTTGGGATATACCATACTGTAAAAGATTTGTAAAATTTATGTATTGAAAATCATATTGTTGTGTTTTTATATTATATTATACTAGTTATATTTATTACATTTAGCTTCAAAATTTTGTTTAATTTGCTCTAATTGAATAAGATGTGTATTTAATCCATTACTTTTTTATGTGTATGTAAAAATTATAAATACAGTAGTTATTGCATTTAAAATTTTATTTTTGTAATAAAAACCATTTTCTAACTTTTATTATATAAAGAACAAAATTAAACAGTCGAAATTTTTTTCCATTTTTGGTCCATTTTTCTGAAATATATGTCACAGTTAAGGGATTAAATTGTAATTTACTCTCAATAATTTTATTAGACTCACTACTGTTGCATAAAAAATTACTTTCACAAACCACAAAACAGTCATTAAGAATTGTAATACTTACCATAGGTGTAACTTGGCTGAGGATTTGTAGTTGCAGGTGCAATATCAAAGAGCTTATTTTTTCAGATCTTTGCTTTATAATGGAAACTTAAATGTGATATGACAAATAGAACATAAAATTCTGCAAGAGTCTCATGTCTATTGACTCAGGTGTACTCAGTCTTTCAGATGAACTGGTTCAAAAGAACAGGTTATTCTTTCAATCTCCTTCCATATGTGTAATATGAATTTTATAAAGAAAAGGCGAAACTTTTATAAATTTAATTTTTCGTTGAAAGTTCATTTCTCTAAGTGATGAATTTGTGACTTGTACATACATACTTTAAATTTTTTAAAAAAAGTTATAGAACAAGATTCAGATATCTGCGAGTTAAGGTATAAATTGAAGCTCCTGGAGATAGAAAGGAAGGAGGCATCAGATGATGCCTCTATGGTCCGTTCCATGTTCTGATTTTTAAAGGGGTAATGAAGAGTGGGGTTTTGTATATTAGATCAGTGGGTTCTTACAAATGGCAGAGAGTAGGGAAAGAGGTATACTATTTATTGGACCATTGGTTGACTAGAAACGGCAGGGTAATAGCAAGAGCGGAATTTCTGACAAAAGCTCAAGAATACTGTCTTTCAGGAGATCCAAATATGTATCTATAAAGGTATCTTCAAAAAGCCGGGGGGGGGGGGGGGAATCTGTAGATGGAAAATTTCATTTTCTTAGGAGTTCACAATAAGCATTTAAAATAATATCAATTTGATAGGATTTCAGTTGAAACCAGCAAAAAAATTAAAAATAAACAAGAGTTTGATGTTTATCGTGTTCACTATAGGGAGATTCAACTGTAATAAAAAGTAAATTTTCATGTATAAATTAATGTTAATAAGAATTGTTAATTGTATCTTAAAAAGATCAATGGTTATTTTTGATGGATTAATCACAGCTATTTGTTTGTGAAGCTAATTAGTATCTGTCTATCAATTAAACACCTTCAAACAAAATTTAAATTTTCTTTGACGTTTTTGAGATGGATTTCTTTCTTTTTTAGGTTTGAATAATTGCATTAAGATATTAAATGAATTAAATAATTTTATTACACAATGTTCATATTTTTTTCTAATTTATGCAGTAAAATCTGGTAAAAATTGTGGGACAAAGCCTATCCAGGATATTGAAAACTTGAGTTAACCAGGGAGTGGGGAAAAAAATTGAGTATGAATCATATTTATGGGAAGTAAAGATGTATATGAACAATTGAAATATGCTTAAAATTGTGTTTTATTGCAATTTCTATTTAGACAATTGTAGTAGCATAATGTGTTTCACTAGTAATAAAAGGTTTTGTTTGCTCCTTTCAGAATATTTATAAAGTCCCTCTGCTCTCACTTTCCTAACATAAATTTATAGTTTTTTGAAAATATCAGAAAAGAAAATTTTTCATAACTTTTGAATGAAACAAATAAATGCTATTGTGAAAATTAACAATTCACTTCAAGTTCTTTGTGCAGACCGATTTGAGTTAAAGGAGTTTGACTTAATAAAACTATTTTTCTTTATTTTATGAGAATGCAAATTTTAATGAAAAACTAATATTCATTGAATTGTTCTTTCTTAGTATTGCATGCCTCTTCCAAAGGGTGGTAAACACAGCATGAACCCAATAGTATGTGAGGATCAACCTATTCCTCAAAACAGACCTGGAAAAAAAGCTCTACAGAAAATAAATGCATTAGATGAAGATTATGTTGCTCAGAGCTCACCTTTCACTTATAATGACTTGACCAGCCGAGCATTCAAGAAGGGTATTAGACCTAACAAGACTCATCAAATTAAGGGAAATCCGAATGCATCAACTAAAAGAACAGGAAACAAAAAGAAAAGAAGTTGAAGCTTGTTTGTCTGTGAAGACTTTTAATTTATTTCATAATAAAGACTTGTGGAGTTTCTTTAAATCTAAAAAATATAATTTTTGTGTCCTGATCATTTTTTATTTAAAAGAAGCAACCAAGAATGTGTAGTACATTTGTTTTTAAAGCATGTATTCCTTTTCTTTTCCAATAAAATCTTAACACTTAAAGAAACCTATAAGTGTGTATCTTTGGAATATCTGAATGAAAAGTAAGAAAATTCAAAAACAGAAAATAAAAGAAAAAATTAACTCTTACTGAATCTTAAACGAGAAACAATGAGTTTTTATATTCAATATATCATGCAATGGAAAATTTAAATGTGTATGATTAAGAATTGTTAAATAATGGTATTAAAAAGTGTATTTTCAGGTAAAATGTTTTTTTAAGCCAATACATTACAGTAATATTGTTAGAAAATTTATTTTTAGTAACTTTGGGAAATCTAGTATGTATTCTTGAATAATTTAAATGTATATGTACATACAGTATTCTCTATACAATCAGGCACTTCACCTTTCTGACCTTGCATCAGTTAACTATTGTTTTTATACAGCCAACAAGCCTTACAGATGTAATTTTGTGCCTTCTATTTCAATGGAATAATGTAGGCTATCAATACAAAATTATACATTTTTTATAGTTTTGGTTATTTCATGTATTTAATGCTTTAAAGTATTAACCAAAATATAAAGATATTTATAAGGGTATTGGAATTTTCTTTATCTAAAAAAATGCAATATACAGTTCTACAACAAACTGCACTTATTGAAGTACGTAATTTGAATTTGGCTTGATATTCCTATGTGAAGAGTAGGTATCAAGTTGACTCCTCTTCACATGATATATTCGTCTTACACACAACATGTCTTATTTGGTGTGAGCTTCCTGTCATGTGCCATACTCCGAACATAACATTTTATTGTCCTGTTTTTCTTCATAGATTCACTTTTTTTTTTTATTCATCAACTCTTATTAAACTTGTGTGTTTTTGGTGGGGAAAAACCCCACCACAATTGTTTGATTTATTTTAATATAAAATTAGCTTTTTATATCATATTAGATTTCAAGTGAAGATGTATCTTTCACTTGACATGATGTTTTACATTGTATTTTATCTATCGCTATATTTTACCCTATGTATGTGTTGTTGTATGCAAACATATCTGTTTATTAAAAAAAATTTAAATATCCTTCGATAATATGTCGTCCTCCTTTAGATTTTATTCAGCCTTTTAGGCATAGATTTCACCAAATGTTCACGAACTTTCCCATTTTACCCATTCTGATCCATCTCTGTCAAAGCTCATTTTTGTTTAAATTTATGGATTCTATTTTCCAAATTTATGATCCCATATGTGCTCAGGAAGATTGATTTCTGGATTCTGCAGGTGTTCTGAATACATGTGGACTGTTATACAAATATGAAAATTATGTTTTGGATCTTTATTGCTGTTATATAGATAATATACTCATTTTTGATTGCTTCATTTCAAATTTGGTTTTAAAATATTTAAATAAAGAATTATATGTCCATTTTCTATAAATCAAATGAAAATTTTCAACACTAGAAGCACTTGTTCAGCTCCAGACCATCTGGCTACCTCCACCATTCACTGTAGCTCATGCATGTCGTAAAAGGCGACTAAAATAGGTACCCAGAGTCTGGGGGTATAGCCGGGCACCCTGCCCCTGGGGATTATATCAGGGGACCTCAGGGACTTGCCTTCTTCAGGTAAGTACGGGCATCATGACCCCGAGGCACCCTAGTGATCTTTTTCTTTCCCTTGGGGTTTACTGTCTTTGGTAAACACGGGTGACGCACTCCCGGGATACCCTAGCGATCCTTCTCTATTTTCGACCCTCCTTCTTGTCAACCACTTTTACCTTTTTTTCAACTTCACGTCTAGACCACAGTTTAATCTTGTTTGGCGCAGCATAGCCATATCTGGCTCTTCCGCCAATAAACTTTACATTCATTCATTCATTCTACCTCCACCATGTTTCACAGCAAGAGTAAGATTCTTCCTTTCGAGAGCAGTATTAGGTTTCCATCAATCATTTTTTTTCCATCACTTCTAAAACTATAGTACTTGTCATCATCTACAAATAGGTGTGGTCGCGGTAGCCTAGTGGTTAAGGCATCGGACTCGCTACCTACTGTTTTCGTTGAGTCGTGTGTTCGGTTCTTGGTGCCACAAAAGATCCGCCGTGTAGCCGGGGCTAATGCACGTTAAATCTGTTGGGAGCCTAAAGTCCTCCCGTTGGAGTGGTGTGGAAGTTAGGAGAGGGGATGCCAGCTCAGGTGTCGTCCTCACCAATTGACCGAGGTTCAAAATTTCGAGGTCCGTCGCCAATAGCGACCCCGAGGCACCTTAGTGATCTTTTTCTTTCCCATGGGTTTGGTAAACACGGGTGACGGACTCCCGGGATACCCTAGCGATCCTTCTCTATTTTCGACTCTCCTTCTTGTCAACCACTTTTTTTCAACTTCACGTCTAGACCACAGTTTAATCTTGTTTTGGCGCAGCATAGCCATATCTGGCTCTTGCGCCAATAAACTTTACATTCACTCACCCGTCGCCAATAGCCCTCGTGTTATTTCTAGTGCGACGTTAATAAAACCAAATCTCATCTACAAATATAGCCGATTTTCAAAAATCTTGAGGCTTTTGAATGTAGGTTTAAGTGAATTTTAGATGAGCCTTTCAATTTGCATCACTAATAAACGTGGGTTTTTTTCTTCTTTTTTTTCTAGTTTCTCAACCATAAAAGTTATAATTTCTTAAAGTGTTTCTGTAGTGGCAGACTTGTTAAATCTCTGGTGCATGTACAATGTCAAATTTATTGCACTTATTTTAGGATTGTTAGTAATATTCCAAGCGATTTAGCGGCCTTCAAATTCAGTAAAACGCCTTGGACATCCTGCATTGTTTTAATCTAAACTGTAGATTTACTTAGATTTAATATTTCATTTTTTATAATTCTAATGTTGAATTATAAATTTTCTAATGTCAATGGAAATGTTTCAACCCATGTTAGCAACTTAGCTTTTGACTTTGAGCTCCAAATGAGGTCAGAAATCGTTTTATGCAGTTAAATTGCCAAGATGGGCTATTTATAGCTCTTGTTTCTGCAATGCCACAATACCTTTTTAATCACTATTTTTAGTTCGTACATGAGAAATGTTTAGTTTTATAATTATTTAACAATGCTTTGAGTTAATTTTGCGCTTTTTTAATTTTATTTAGTCTTCAGCTGTGACATGTATGAAAAATAAAAATGTTAAAATTAAATGGTTAATTTTTTTTTTCCAAAAAAAGTTTGAGAGTTTTTTTGGGGGGGGCCACTGTGTATTTTGCTGAAATAAGGAAGAAATCAATAATCCAGCATTGTGAAAAGTTTATATTTGATAGCATTCAAATATATTTTTATTCTATGTGCGATATTTTTTTAGATTTTATCTTCACTTAATTTAAATGTTAATTTTCAATTATTGAAGTATTCTGGATGATAAAATCACACTAGGTATGGATAGACCAGGTAGGTATAAGTAAATACAACCCGCTAGGAGGGGTTTTTTTTTTTTTTTTTTTTTTTTTTTTGAGGCCCGCCAAGACAGCCAGAAAACTCCGCCTTGAACTGAGATTTCTTTCCCGTGCGTAAAATCATTCGAAGCAAGTCTATGTCCAAGATAAGGTAATTTTTATTATTTCCCTTTATTATGAAACAGAAAACACCTATAAATATTTCTGTTAAGATAAGGGATCATCTGTAGAGTTTGGAGGATGAGATCATAAGATTTCAGGACATTACAAAAATTGAGCCTAAATTCAATTACTGACGTGCAGTTAGATCATTCTGTGAAAGAAATATTTAATACTGTGACATTAATTGACTTACAAATTTTTGTCTGCTGATGAACTTCCATGTATAAGAAATTCCCTGGGAAAATGTTCTTCCTATTGGGTCTATATATATTTGTGAGCAAAATTTTTTCTGCCCGAAGATCAAAAAGAGTGAATAATGCTCTTCAACAAGCATTGCCTTGCAAACTGTGATGAGAATCCCGACAAACAATCTCACTCCTGATTTAAAAAAAATATCGTAAAAAAGTGCAATAAGGTTTGTTTGTGTAAACTGTATCTAAAATTAAATCTGCTCTCAGCTATAGATAAGAGATAAGCACAAAAATAAATTGAATAAATCTGCCTCTATATTTTTTTTCAATTTATTGATTTTTATGATAAAATTTACACCTTATCTGAAATGTAAAGTTAATTAATGAGTGCAACTATTTTAAAAGATACTGCCCGCCACTAGTCTCCGCTGCCATAAAGGGGTACCTAGGGAAAACAATTGCTCATCCTAGTAAAAGGTTGTGGGTTGGAGTCCAGATTCTTCAAAGATCTTCATGTAGATTAATAAAGCTTACATGTTAAATAGAATTGAGCTTCTTAAAGTCTCTCTTGACATGATGTAGATAGGAAAATATAATACCAATTCTCCCGAGCCTTATTAAAGAAATCAAGAACGTTTTGCTGCACATTAAGGGAAATTAATTGAATCAAATGTGTTTATATGGAGTATAATTTAAAATACTGTCCTGCAATTGCAACACAACTGTGTGGTATATTATTAGCGATTAAAAGACGTCGATCTGTTTGGACCCATACCCTTCAGGAGTGAATAGTATATTGTTCTTATCGCAGACAGACTGGCTGCTACTCGCTCTTACGTCAGGTACGCACCTTTCGTCTAGCAATGCACATCCGCATTCTCCAGTAAGTTTGCTGGTTAGGTATACATTGTGCAGCGCCCACTCACGCAAGATGGCCCGCGCACTTTTTAAAATGAGTTAAACTTTGTAAGTGTTTCTGAAAAAGAATATAATAGAAAAATTATGACGATGGTTGAGTCAATGTATTGAGATATTCCTATAATGCTGACTCACTGTAAAATATTCTTCGGAACTTTCATGTGCAATAAAAGTTTAAATGTTTGTTCTCAGCTCCCCTCCCGGGGGGGGGTCACTTCCATTCTAAAAGACGCATCACGGTTCTGTCTTCATTTAATGATAACTCGTTGAAAAAAATAATGTAGCATAGTGCATTGATCAAAAAATTTCCTTTCTTTAGATACTTCAAACACTATTTTAACATCTATAATGTGCAATGTCTGTGGTAATACGAGCAAAAGTGAATAAAACATATTTCTTTTTACAATTTTTTTTATTCGAGCATCTACATCCCCTTTCCTGCCTCTCATTAAATTAGCACCATCAAAGCATTGATATAATAGTTGGGAAGTATCCAACTGATTCTCAAGCATCCCGTTAATTGTTGGCATCTGTAAAAGACTTAGCACCCAATCTTTTGTTACTGTTTGAAGAAGGAATCCTTAAACTCTACCGTTCTTACCGTAGCGAATGGTTGTTGCAATATTTTCCCTGTTACTCCAATCTCTCGTCGCATCTTCCAGGAGTATAAACCAAAGCAAAACTGTATGCATTGTATTTTTAGCTATCTATCTAAGTCCTTTTGTATGTCAGGAGGAGTACTATTCTTCGGTAAGTATGTTAAACATTGCGAAACAGATTAATCTTTCTTTACTGTATACTCAAAAAGAATTTTGTGAATAAACCTTAGTTTCTTCTGTGTTATAATTTCTTCGTAGAGCGAGGTCATTCACTGTGTGCTAAAAACTTCATTAATTTCAGTATTAATTTTAACATAATAATGATGTTTCTCAAGAGTCGTTTCATTTACTATTGTAGAAACCAAAGTACAAGTTTCTCGTTTCTTCGACTTTTACATGGCCTGGATTTTCTGATTTTTTTTTTTTTTTCCAGAAAGGGAAGGAGGACCCGTGCTTGGTATATAAGGTGGCATTGTTCCAGTTTCTGAAGCTTATTTTCGTAGAACTAGTTTCCTTTGTGTCATAAGGTTGAAATCGCACTCTGTTTTGTACTCAAAATGTTTCATCTTTCAAAAACAAATGCAACAAAAAAACTACTTTGACCATTTAAGTCGCAAACTACGGCTACTGCTTTATTTTGTGTAAACTACTAAATAAACTTGCTTTATTGGCCGATCTCGGTGGGGATAAATCTTAAGCTTTTTCTCCCACTTTCCTTGTTTCCTGATCTTTTCGATCCGTGTTGCTGGATACAGTTTGGTCTGCTTAACTTTCTTCTAATTTGCAATAAGCCAAAAAAAAAAAAAAAAAAAAACCTATATCCATATTTTCTATTCATTATCACTTTGCCTTAAATAAAGTTTAAAATATTAGAGTAAAAACTGTCGATTTAAAATTAAAAATATCATTTAAAATAACAACATAAAAGGCAATATTTCCTTCACAAAAAACATTAATTACAAGAGCTTAGCCAGTTATAATCACAGTTCATTAGAATTGAAGCTTTTGTTCTTGAGGATGATTTATTTTAGCTTAGTAGATTTTAGTTATTTCTGCTCATATGCAAAAGAATATTAAGAAAAATACTTTTAGCACTTGTAATGTTTGGTTGTGGTTCGAAGATATAGGAAAATGCATTATGACTCTTAAAACTTATCAAAAATTTTATTTAAAGATTAAAATAGGTTTGTAGCACTCCCAGGGAGGTCTATCTAAATCCTCCCGTGCTACGAAAACCTTCAACTGTTGTCACAAAACTCTCTTTCTCCCTCCTCGTTGGTGGTATTGCCAGCGCCGCGTAGCGGAGGCTTCTGAACCATTGCTCAGAGGTGAGGGAAACACTACATCTCCGCCCCAAGCTCTGACGTTACATTTGTTTACAAATTTAACTCAGCAGCTGAAACTCTTAAAATTAACACTTAAGATATTCACATAAAGCAAAATTAGTTCATAATCACTAAGACTAAATGCACAATAATAATTACAATAAAAATAAGCAATACCTAAACGCGAACACTATTACATATTACAAATTATCAAAATAATGCACATTATAAAACATAAATTAATTTTAACTTCATGATTCAAATAAATAATATATTCTAAATGCAAAAGAATGGTAAGAACATATGAAATAGTACAAATATGCACATAAAGAAATCCAAAGAAATATCCATACGTCAATTTGAAAGGTAACACTCTCGTTGTACAATTCAAGGCTTTTCTGTGCTTGCGAAAGACAAGTACGGGATATATTTGTCCCAATAACTTGGTGCAATGAATTTTTTAGTACTTTGTTGTACCTCTCCTTGAGTCCATTCGACGCTGCATATCCAGGAACTAAAAATCGTAGGGAACAGCCTAAGCACTTCGTGAAGTCTTGGAATAACTTTGAAGTGAGATTGGTCCCCATATCACTGGCAAAGACATTTGGGATTCCTGTCTTCATAAATATCTCCATTAGCGCGACGTATATTGTTTTGGCAGACAAGGATCGCAGAGGAATCGCTTCCGGCTATCTGGAATGCTGGTCTACCATGTCAAGACAGTATTTGTGCTTTCTGGCTGACGTTGGTTCAATCTCGCCAATCATATCAAAATTCATGACCTCGAAAGGTAAATCTGATCTAAGAACAGGGATTATAGGTATTTTGTCCGTAGCTTTCTCTTGGCTTCTTAATTGACAATTATTGCAAGATTTGTAATATTCTAAAATGTCCTTCAAATTTTACTCCCAAAAGTTAAAACAAATTCTTCCATTGGTCTTTTTAAATCCCACACGACTTCCAAAAACAGATTCGAAGGCTCATTTTAATACTCGAGGTCTTCTAATTTTAGGCAAAACTAATTGAGACACCTTTTCCCCAATAACTTTATCGTCGTGGAATAGTAGATCATCTCTCAAATAAAAATTTCCTTTTTTTTTTTCAAAATTGTTTCCATACATCTTTCAAAGTGTCACATTTTAACTGCTGTTCTCTCAATAAAGCTCTTTCATTCCCTCGATTTTGATATTCGTTATCCTTCTGCGTGGGACATAATATTCCCAAACATAAACATTCTTCATTTTCTAATATTTGCTTTCCGCTCTCTGCCTTTCTATTGGTAACGAAATCAGGCTTCTGTCCACCACAGCAATATCCATTAATCTCCGATGGTGATTCATCGCTTCCTGTTTCGTTTACATTTTCCTACAATAGTTTGTATATCCTTTACGGAATGATCGATTGACCTTGGATTTTATTCGTGATCGTTGCTAACGCTTGAATAGGTTTAGAAAATGCTTCGTTGTTCTTGGGTTTTTTTTACCCATACTTGAACGCTGGAAAAAGAGGCTTCTATTTCTCTGAATGCATTTAGTAAAATTATTTTTCCTTCCTCATTCTTTTCATCCGAAATGAAACCTGAGTTCAACACAGTAATCATCGATCCGGAATCAATTAAAGCTGTTGCACTTTTTCCTTTGACAACAATTTCAGCATATTGGAGATCACTCATACCTCTCAGTTCTAATTCATGGTTTCGGATTCGTGACCAGTGGTTTTCGTTCAGTTGCGGGTTCGATCCTTGGCTGCCAAAAATCCTCCGTGTAGCTGAGGCTGATGCACGTTAAATCTGTCGGGCCCAAAGTCCTCCCGTTCTCGTGGTGTGGAAGTTAGAAGAGGGGGTGATAGCTCAGGTGTTGTCCTCGTCATTTGACCGTGGTTCAAAATTACGAGGTCCGACGCCAATAGCCCTCGTGTTGCTTCTAGTACTACGTTAATAAAAAAAACTAAACTAAACTCAGTTCTAATTTCTGCGCTACTGCCTGATTATCTTGCGTGTGTTTATTGATATAACCATTCATTCCCGTTGCTTTGTATCTTTCTGGACAGTTCTTTGCCAGGTGTTGCAATCCGCAAATTTAACATTCTTTCGTTGGTTTTTTATTTTATTTTATTTATTTATTTCTTGTTTCTTCGGATTTCTGTATTTTCTCTTGAATGAGATGGAATATATTTTCGCACTTGTAAATTTTTCGGTTTTCTGTCCAAAATTTCCGATTAAGCCCTTATTAAGCTCCTCCGATTAGTCTTGTGAATTCCCAAGTCTCCTCTATATCCAAGACTTTCCAAGTCATCTTCTAGTGCCATCCCAAACTGCGTCCTGGACTTCCCTCCTGTCCACCTCGCTTTCCCAGCAGCGTCTCCCCGCAGTTCCGTGCTGACACCATTTCCACAGGTATTGCGCGTTCTACTGAGTGCGCAGACTTCAGCAAAATCACTGTCCCATATATATATATATATACATGATGTATGGGTATAAAATAACGAGATTAGCGATGCTGCATGCTGTTAAGCGTGAAACCTTCTCTTTCGAATGCAATGCCTCTCGCTTTTGCAAGCAAATCCATAGAGCCGTAGGCTTCGTTCACATTAGACTTAGTTTTTTGTTTCGCCGTAAAAATTATAATAATTGATAGTAATAAATAGAACCCCGAATTCTTGGAAAATTTCACATAAAACTTGGGGAAACCACTTATAATTTATTTACAGAAGTGTATGGCAATAAATGTTTATCACGTGGCATGTGTTTTTTAGTGGTTTAAGCGCTTTCAAGATGGCCCAAAAGAAGTTGAAGATGATTCACACCCGGGGCGCCCTTCCACGCTAAAAATGGATCACAATGTCAAAAAAATCGGTCATCTGGTTCGTTTTGACCATTGGTTAAGTATTCGTGCGATTGCTGAGACTGCAGGAATTGACAAAGAATCCGTATGGCAAATTTTGCATAACATTTTTAACATGCGAAAAGTGTGTGCAAAAATGGTGACTAAAATTCTCTAGTTTGAACTACAAGAAGCTCGCAAAAATGTTTCTACTGGCACTTTGAATGCTATTAAAAATGACCCAAACTTATTGAAAATAATAATAAAATATGACGAATTATAAGTTTTTACTTACGATCCTGAAACGAAGCGTCTATCCATGCACTGGAAGCGCCCATCTTTACCGAGAGCCAAAAGTGCTCGATTGATCAAATCAAAATTCAAAGCAATGATGATTTTTTTTTCTCGATATTCAGGATATTTGGTACCCTTATTTGGTTCCTGAAGGTCAAACTATTAATCAACATTATTACCTTTACGTTCTTACGGAACTCTGTGAAAGAATAAGGAAAAAACAACCTGCATTGTGGAAGAACAAGTCATTCCGCATTGTCTGTCAAAGGGTTTCTATGCCAAGAACAGCATCCCAGTGTTAGACCATCCACCTCATTCTCCGGAACTTGCACCATGCGACTCAAATATGTTTCCTCTGGTGAAATGTGGATTAAAATGAACAAGATTTGAGTCCGTTGGAGCTGTAAAAAGTAAGCGGCGCGCCCTGAAGAGTTGACAGAAGACTTCCTGCACTATTTCGAACAATGGAAGATTCACATGGAGCGGTATAGTGATAGAGGAGGGGTGTATATTGAAGGTGATAATAAGTAAATATATATGGATTCAAAATAAAATGACGTCATCACAGTCACAGTATTTAATAGCCATTCCTTGGATATATATGTGTGTGTGTGTGTGTGTGTGTGTTTCGGTAAATGTAATAAACTGGTGATTATGTATAATTATCGGTGATTATTCACAATCACCTTGGTAAATGTGATAAATTATTGATTATTATCACATTTACCGGTTAATTTATAAAATCTCCATCTAATAACGTAATATAATCTAACAACGTAATAAAAGTCCATATATTTTCCAAAATTTATGATGTCAGATGCACGTGATGCATACTTAGTATTTCTAATTTTGTGCTGGATAGACATTTTTTTAAATAAAATATTGTGTAATGGATTATATGTATGAGCATTTTATTAAATGTTTTGGGCACTAAGAAAGCGAACAGCGGTTTTCTGACGAAAGAAAGATATGACAACTTGTTAATAAAATTGAATAATAGTAAAAACAAAAGTAGATGGACAAAACCGGAAGCTTATCAAAGACTCAAAAGAGGCGACGTAATGAAAGTAGACAATGTTGAAAAACTTATCTTTCCCATAAGTAAAGATAGCTCTAATATAAGATTTTATGTGTACTTTGAAGAACATTTTATCATAATTCATGATGTACATTTACCAATTTGCCATGGTTGTAGAAACAGAATGTTAAAAGAGCTTAAAAAAAATACAAAAATGTTACTATTGAAGCAGTGATGATTTACTTAAACTTGTGTGAAAGTTGTCAAAAGAAGTCAAAGGTACCCAAGGAAGAACTTGTTGTAAGGCCAATGGTCTTTCAAGAGATGAACGCAAGATGCCAAGTCGATTTAATTGACATGCAGTCGCAACCAGATAATGATTTCAAATTCATATTTGTTTATCAAGACCACTTGACGAAGTCCGTAAAGTTTTGGGCTCTAAAAATAATCTGAATTTATTACATTCCCCATTACGAATTGGGGATTTTATAAACTAACCGGTAAATGTGATAAATATTCAATAAATCACATTTACCCAGTTCAATGGTGAATCCGATGAATATATAAATATATATTCATCGGATTCACCACTGAAATGGGTAAAAGTGATTTATTGAATATATATATATATATTCATCGCATTAGATAGACAGAGAGAGAGAAAATAATCGTGAATATTACTAAAATATAATTTAAATGTTTCTGAAAATATTAATATTTATAAAACTAGTCCAGAACGGCACCTTATGAACCATAAAGCTAAAGTTAGGATGAATCAATCTATGTGTTATCTTAAATATTACTAAAAATTTTATTATCTTCAATTTTTAAATAAATGTCTAAAAATTAAGCTTCATCAATATTGTCGCAAATTAAAGATAATTTTAAATACGCCGGACAAAAGTGGTTTAACCTCTTTATTATTATTATTATTTTGAAAGATTATAATATCATCAATGTATATAAGCATATTAAAACTTTTATGTTCAATATAATTATATTCATAATAATGTAAATAAATATTAGCCAAACAATTACTTACAGTCCCACTTTGTAGTATACCTTTAATTTGTTTGTACAAATTATTATTACAAACTGTATAATTTTTTTAAAGTAACCTAACTAAATAATTAATTTTTTCATGTGCTATAACCTTTTTAACATTAAATATCTTAGTAATCCTTTTTAGCACACCAATAAGATCATCTATGTCTATTGAATTAAAAGTTCTTTAAAATCATAACAGTGCATAGCATAAATTTGTTTATTTTAAACATATTAAACTATATCAGAACTATTTTCAATAATAGCCGTTTTATTCAAATTATCAATAACATTTAGTAGAATTTTTTTTGTAATTTTTTTCTCCAGTGAGAGTAATATGAGCATTCGAATCATTGGAACATTTCTAAATTTAAAAGGAGTTATGAAATTTTGGTATTAAAAAGTTTGTGTTAATCTAACCTTATTTAAGATAACACCAATTTCCTTATATAATGCTATAATTACATTAGAAATTTCTTTCTGACTATTGCTCACTACATTAAAAGAATTATTATTCGAAAGGTGATTATTAATAAAATAATAGTAGAATTCTTTGAAAATAATAACATATTTATTAAGTACTTTGTCTACATAATTTATAGCAAAGATGTGCTGGAGATTTATAATACAGCTTTTTTTTTTTCTCCTTCAAATAAATATTCTCCTTAATACTAAAATCTATTTTTTAAAACTAATTTTTAGATATGTTTCTTAATACAATCTTTAAATTCCTAAAAAACTTCTATGGAAGACCACAGTTAATTGCTAATTTATTAATAAAATTATTTACATCTAAAATTATTAATTTTTAATGCAAAAACTATTATACGCGATGTTAAGTCCATTATTCGTAGTTTAAGTTATTGTGCATTTTTTAGTAAAATGATTCAAGTCATAGTTAGTCTTCTCGCAGATTTTGATAACACACAATAAAGAGAAGAAATTCAAACAAATATCTTCTATCCAGAACATGTATATGTCTAGCGTGATAGACGCATGGATACCGACATGCTATTCTGCCTCTTGGTGTTGAGGAAAAATTCTTATGTGCAGGAAATTTGTAACATCAATAATATCGGATACTTCGGAGTGAAGATCGGGGCTTTGAAGAAAAACAAAATACATGCAGGATGTTACAGATTGTGGGACTTCATCTGCAGAGTCGCTTCTGTATAAAAACACCAAAACGCCTGAAATGTGCGAGAAGTCATCTCACAAAAGGACTGTAACAAAACATTACAATCGCCACCTAAGTGCAGAGGTCCACACCACACCAACTACTCAGAATGCTCAAAAAAAAAAAAATCCTATCAATATTAAAAAAGATAAACCACCTGCAGTAGTTGTTTGGGAGGAAAGTTTTAAGCAATTTCAAAACTAAATATGCTTCACAAACAACACGGCCTTGAGTTCAGCAGACCACGGCAGTCCAACACAATAACACTGCTTTAGTTGATACAATGTCACAGTTATTAAATCAAATGGGCAACATGCTCCATCTATTCCAAAGGCAGCTGGAAAATCTCAAACAATCATAAATTCTCAAAATTTTGGTGGCCTTACAACCGTATTTTTAACTGGAATATTAAAGGACTTAAATCTGAATAACATTTGTCACAACAGTGACCGTTTGACCCATCGAAGGGAAATCTATTTTTGCTAAAAATATATATCCGTTGTATATATTGTAATGTGTCCCTAAAAGTTTGATGAAATCTTTAAATATCCGTATGGTGTGTTTTTCACTTGAGAATACGAGGAGGAATCGTAAAATTTTAAATATTAGTAAGAAATTACCGAGATATATGGATGAAATTTATTCTGCATATAAATGAATCTTTATATACAGGATGTTGTCAATGATCGCTATAATGTCGATTTTCTTGGTTTCAAGAAGCCGTGGATTGAATTAATTTGCAGTATTGAAAAGATAGAGTTTGTGGCGACCTCATTTAAACAGTTCGTTAATGGCTTCTAAATAACGTCCCTCGTGTTGCTTCTCAGTGCGACGATAGTAAACAATCACTGTCTCCCCTCCATTTAAAACAGATACAATAAATATATGCCAGTGTAAAAATTCGTTTTGTCAAACTAATCGTTTTTTTTTTTTTTCGAATTGAGTACTAAGATTCACATTAATAATATTCTAATGAAATATTTGAGACTGGCCAAATTCTTAATATAATTAAATAATCTGTTTGAAATATTCGTTATTTTAATGTGACAAAACTTTAGCAAAATTTTACAAATGGAATGCTTAATCAGAACTAAAGAATCTATTCTTTCATCTAACACGAGCGAAAATAATTTCATTCCATGATACGCAATCGCTATGAGTCGGTTCGAATTACGCATAGTCGGAGAGAGATCAAATAAAACGCTTAGAACAATGAGAATTCTATAAAAGAGCAATCTTTCTTTTTGACTATTTCGACCGCTTTGATATGATTAATTTCCAAATATTTATCGCTAATGAACTCTAGTATCATCCATTCACTGCCCAAATTTCGAAATTATTCGAAAACTATTTGGAACGTCATTCCTATTCTCGAGACGACCAACTCTCACTGACGCGCAGAACAACCTTGCAGCAACCGGTCACCTGACTTATTGCTTTTTGTTTTTCAACCGCACATGATGCTCTTTGCTACTCAAGATGCTGCATTGTAATACGCACGTGACCCAACAGATAAACATCTCTTCCTGTGGGTTGTCACAGCGATAGCAATTCTATTTATTATATACCACCTCGTCTCGTCCGCTCACTTTCTAATTAACGTGTTCAACTGTTCGATTTTATGAGGTGAGTATTGTTTGTATCTTTATATATTCGAACTGAATAGAAAACAATTACAATGATTAACCTTGGGTTGAATTTCTTTCATTTCGAAGTTTTTATTGATAAACAAAAGTCACAAGGGAATACTGAAACCGTATTTGGGAGGGGCTTGTGTATTAAAAAAAATGTTTAAAAGAATTCTTGCGCGGATTTCAAGTTATTAATATTGCTATTATTATTTATTTATTATTTCTCTTTTTGAAAGCGCGTTCTGCATAAATTCTTTCTCTTCTTAATCGGATTATAGTTAAATTTCGAATAATTATGTATTAATTAGAGTTAAATATAAAAATAAAAAAAAATTTACATATCTATTTGACATTCAAGCAAAATTTTATAGACGTTAAATGGGTGATTTTGGTTCCAACTGAAATTAATACTTCAACTAACTGTAAAATGCTGAAATTTTAAAATTAAATCTCGTTAAACCATTTCTTTTCTCACGTGGAAAAAAAAAGCACTTTCGTTTTTTTTTTTTTTTTTTTAATATAAAAATAGTATTCGCACTTGCTAAATGCTAGTTTTAGAGCTTAATGGATTGTAGTAATAGAGTACATTGAATTATATACGTTAACGTCATAATCGACGAATCGAAAATGATGAAATTCAGTAGTTGACGAAAATGAAACTTTAATTATTTATATACTTAATTTTTTTTATTTTTGACTCAGTGAAGATTGTAATATGTTTTGTTATTGCATATTTATTTCTTGCAAATGTAAAAAGTATAACATTGAATACTTTAACTTGGAACCTGCATATATATATATATATATATATATAAGAAAAAGGAAGGAAGGAGAAGTTAGGGATTTTTCACATGAAATAATAAATATTTCCAATATACTAATTCATCAAATGAATGTAATTTCAAATTCCTAGAAACTGATACATAAAAACCTACCAGTTCATAATATTATTGATAAGAAAAGTTTTATTTTTTGAACTCAAGGTTGTATCCATAAGATTTTGAAGGTTCGGATTCAATCGAGAAAATTTATTTAAACTCCATTCGTAAAATCTATCACAAGTTCTATTTAAAGTAACTGTAGTGAAAATTCAATATGGTTTGAAATTTTTCCCGTCCTTTGAGAAACTAATCGCTTCAGAAAGCAATATTTAGAACTAAGAATTATCCACTAAATGCACTCAAGAAACGGAATTAAAACGTATTCTGAAAATCATAAATAATACACTTTAAAAAAAATAGTATAAACTTGATTGACTTTTATCTCCTGCAACAGTATAGGAATGCTAACGATATAGAAAGCTTTTAAAGATATTTTTTTGTTGTTGTTGTTGAAGAGCAGAATCAAAACTCGGATTACTTTTTAAGATGTAAAGTTTCGATAAAATGCAGAGCTCGAATAATTGAAATCCGCGCATCCATATATTGTTAGACTTATAGCATTCCACAAAAAAAAAAAAAAAAAAAAAAAAAAAAAAAATCGTTCACCTTAATATGTAAACTTTAAAAGGAAAATCTTTGGACATTTTACTGATCCGGAAAAGAAATATGGAGCCCAATTTAGACAAAAGAAAGTAGATTGATTCAATACATTTAAACTGGATATTCTTTATGTATTAGTTAAATTATGGGCCGTGGTAGCCTAGTGGTCAAGATCGTGGACTAGCGGCCGGCGGTTTTCGTTCAGTCGCGGGTTCGATCCTTGGCCGCCAAAGACCCGCCGTGTAGCCGCGGCTGATGCACGTTAAATCTGTTCGAGGCCCAAAGGCCTCCCGTTGGCGTGGATGTTAGGAAAGGGGGTGCCAGCTCAGGTGTCGTCCTCGTCACTTGATCGTGGTTCAAAATTACGAGGTCCGTCGCCAATAGCCCTCGTGTTGCTTCTAGTGCGACGTTAATAAAAACTAAACTTGTTAAATCTGAATATGATACTGATGCTGGGGTATTTGTCTACCTGAAAAAGTGTTCCAAAAGTTTGGATCCTACAGGAGCATGGAAAATGACATGTATTCTGGTTGTAGGAGAAATTTGTTACAATTACAGTCGACAAAATAAATTTTTGATTCGCGTATACATACTAGTAACTGTTCAAAAGATTCTGACAACTTGCTATTGTTACGATTGATGCGGCTGGCTAATAATCGGGTAGTATTATTACGATGAATTTTAATTTCTTAAAATGTAAGAATTATCCAAAAAAAAAAAAAAAAAAAAAAGAAGCATTAAATACATTGGTTTCTTAATGAATCTAATTAAACTCATATTTTAAATGTAATTTTGTTGGTGAAAAGCTGCAGATGCGAAAATGAGACAGGATTTCTCGCAAATATTTAAATTGATTTCAGAGACAAAATTAAGGTATCCCCAATGGTGGAAAGTCATGATTTTACAAAATTCTTGATGCATGTAGGAAAATGTCCCCAAGATTCTCAGAATGAAAGTTGAAACAACGATGTACTATTGAAAATAATATAAGGATCTATCAAATGTTTGCGGAGGCATAATTTTTCTAAAAATAGGGTAACAAAATGTTATTTATTCATTCATCTATTCATTATTCAACCAAAACTCCCGTTATGAATTATGCGATTTTGTCAGTTCAACAGAACCGTCTTCTAATTTTTCGTTGAGTTGGAGGCGAACTGATTTTTTAATTGGCACTTGTAATTAAAATTTGCTCGAGGTCAATCATTAGGACCACAGTCAAAATTTTGTGCCTTAGAGGTTTACTACTTTTGGTTTGTAGCAAATTAAGAAACCTAAGGTTTTTGCAGTCTTTGGTAAATAAAGGTGACTTATCGCTGGGAAGCCCTCACGATATTTCTCTATAGACCCTCTTTTCTTCCTTTCTTGCATTCACAGTGTTTTATCTAGATAATCAATATAATCTTTTCAGTAAATTAATATGTACTTGGTGCTGTTTGGAGAAATCTGATTGTTCAGCCATCACGGCTAGAAGAGCTACTGGCTGATTTACCGAACTTGTATGTGTCATTTGAAGGTTAAAAGCGAGAAGGAAAAAAAAAAATGTATGGACAAAATAACATCTATGATAAGAGCCTGGTGATTATATTTCTTTCAAATTGAACTATAGTAAAATAAAACTTTACAAACTCCCAATTTGAATGAGTCACTTCAATAATCGAGGAATTATTCCATTTTAGAATTTTACTCCGTAACAATCTGGCGGTGGTATTTGCATCTGTAAAAACAACCAGCACTTTTGTGAAATATTCTCAATTATACATTCCTTCTTCTTCTTTAATATTCACTGTGCAATTATTAAAAATGTAATAAATAACAGAAGCTCTATGTATAGACTTTTGGCGTAAAATTGTATTCTCGCCACTGTAGATGATGATTTTTCTACCTCGTGGTGGATGGTCGGTTGATCTTTGTGATAGGAGCGATTCAAACCCTCGATCTGTCGGTCAAGTCTTCTTTTACAGTTCTCTTAACAACCAAGCCAAAAAGGATCCCCCGTTGGCTTCGTTCTGAAGGACTCCTATTCCTATCGTTGTTGAAGAGCCTCTAGCTCACAGGATCAATCAAAAATGCACTGAGGATATAGGACGAAATCAAATGCCTATAATTGGTCAATCGGTTCCAGTTGCCCTAGGATTAATTTTGGATGACGTAGTTGATTAGGAAACATTTTTCCAGATTGAACCCTTACGCGAGGACCTGGAGGAATATTACTAGCTTTAGATAGCGAACCGGGATCATCTGGCAGTAATATTAATCAATCTGTGCTACAATATTTTTCCAAATGTATGAAATTCTTGGGTTCTTCAAATAGATAGATGGATCCTATTTTAGCCCACGCAGCGGCAATGGAAAGCAAAATGGAGCCAAAAACCGCGATTGATGCATCAAATCGGCAGATATTTTTAATAATGCAACTCTATTAGAATCAGTAATGGTAGAAACCCCATTAGCAATTTGGCGCCATTTTGTTTTCCGTAGTCAAGGCGGAAGGTCAGCAGCAGCGCGCGGAAAGGGTTTTCAAATTTAAGCATATCATGTCTACAGATCAGAACTATCTGTTTCCACAGTATATCAAATGCGAAGTCTGGTAATATAACTGACCAATATCGAAAGCAATGGGAATTTACTCCAACAGTAAACGGATGGTTAAGAATAAAGCATGCAACCAGTTATGCTATAACAAAAGCCAAGAAAATTAAAAATGAAAGCGCCAACTAAAAAGCAACATCGAAAAATCTTAAGTTGTAGTTTTATAGTTTTTTTTTGTCAGATATTATTAAACATTTTTTTTTATTCATATTTCAAAAACTTTCTTGCTATACAGTCTACAAATTAAGCTGTAAAATTACAGTTTTGAGGTAGTTTTTTTTTATTCTTAGTGTTATACGTATGAAACAATAAATTATTTGGTTAGAGTGAAGTATCGAATGCGAGTTGATGATCACGCAATAAATTTGGCGACTTTTAAAATGGGTTGCCAGATTATTATTACGTATCCTATGATGTCAAAAATTGGCAAAATATTGAAACCAAACAAGTAAAATAACTATAAATATAATGAAACAATAAAACAAACAAGAAATAAATGGAAATGAAAGGAATTAAAAATCATTAGTAAAGATTAATTAAATAAAAAATAGGCTAAAAGAATTAAAAATGAACAACAAAACACAATAGTGAAACTCTAAATACTATAATATTATCAAAGTAAAAACATGTAGAAATAATTTTAGAAACTAAAACTTAAAAAATAAAATAGTAAAGGAAGAAATTATTGCATTATTAAGTAAAAATCACATATATCAAGTACATATATATATATATATATATATATATATATATATATATATATGTGTGTGTGTGTGTGTGTGTGTGTGTGTGTGTGTGTGTAAAATAATTTCAAACTATGAAAAATGAATAAATACAAAAATGTGAAGTTAACTACTTAAGAAAAATTGGTACTTTTCCATTTCGCCGGCGCAAGTGATAAAATCACCAAAAATGATACCATCGACGCGAAAACGGAATATGTGTTTTCTGTGTGTTGACGCCAATGAAGTCTGCTTGGCGAAATGGAAAAATACCGAAAAATTTCATGTGTTTTAGAAGAATTTCTCAAAGCACATAAACAATAATACTTGTATGACAGTCACTAAAAGTAGTAATGGAAGAGATAACGAAATTGAAAACTAAAACATCTAAAAATTAAAGAAAAGTAAAAGAATGGAAAAAACGAAATTAATACTTCAACAGGCTTTAGACGGTTTTAAGAAAGGTTGTTCCGGGATTAATGGCCACATTGTCCCTTATAACGATTACATTATATAAATATGGTCATAAAACCAAAGATACAATTGAACGAAGATAAATGAAAATCAAGTTCAGACAAAAATAATTTGATAAGAAAATAAACAAGTAATCCTAGAAATATTTCATAAGATTTATAATATAAAATGAAACACGGAAACAAAATTATTAAATAATAAAACTAAAAAAAGATCATTAGATAAAACAAATAAGTAAGCTTACAAGGAACATAATATCACGTAAAATCTATTAGAAAAAAAAATGATTGACTGACTCCCAACTCAAAAGTCGAATAAATGAGGAAAATGCTGGTAACGTTGTGGCGGCTCTATCCGCGATCTTGTCACTAATAGTCCTTACATTATGTGAAAGCTTATACTATATATATATATATATATATATATATATATGTGTGTGTGTGTGTGTATATGTATGTATATATATATATATATATATATATATATATATATATATATATAAATGTATATCTATATAGTATAAGCTTTCAGGTTAAAGAGGGAGAGATAGAATAGACTTCTAGCGGAGCAGTAAATAAATTAAGTATTTTAGAACATGTCGAGTATTCCTTCCGACCTCTCCACACTGAGGGAAGAGAGAGAGAGAGTTTCCTTCACAACGTCACCTATCAATTAAAGTTAAAACTAAATGAAAACCAGAATATTGCAGTAAATATTGAAAAAATATATAATTCCTTAAAAAATTAAAAAAAAAAAGACAATTGAGAAAAATTAACACTCAATTTAATAATAATAAAAATCTTATTTAAAAATATAAGCAATTTTGTAAAAAATTTAAAAAGGTAAAAAATATTATTTTTCATATCAAAAACAAAACCATTTTATTCTATTACTATATTATAAATAGATTTGTATAAAATTTAGAGCATTTTCTGAAAGCATATAAATTTTGTGAAAGTTATATAACTTTTTTATATATAAAAAAAATATTTTGTGGCATAAAATGTAATTACATATAATATTTCTAAAAATATATACCAAGCTACTTCTCCAAAAATGTACTTCATGTACCATGAAGTGAAAGTTATATTTCTTATAAATTTTTCTACAAATTTACTCTACTGTTTTTGAATAAATATCTAAGCATTCCAATACAAAAATAGTATTATTAGTTTGCAATAATTTTAAATAAGCTGTATAAAAAGAGAGGTAAAGTTCATCTATTTTATTATTGTTATTTTGAAAAAAATATGTAAAATCATCAATATATCTAAACATTGAAAAATTGTTATAACCAATATTATTATAGTCGTAGAAATGCAAATAGAAATTAGTAAGACTATTGATAACATGTCCATCTTGCTGTATGCTTTTAATTCTTTATAATATTTTTTATTAAAAATAATATAATTTTCTTTAGAACAAAATTAACTAAGTATATGTTTATTTTGTAAGTAATAGCTCTATTTTTGTAATGGTTCTGTTCTCTTTACATTAAATTCTCATTTCTTAAGAACTTTAATGAGATCTTCAATATCTATCGAATTAAAAAGATCTTCAAAATCATAACTATCGATAGAGAAAAAAAAATTCAGCACTATTTTTAATAATTGTTGTTTTATTAAAATTATCGATAGTTTTTTGTTAAATGATGTCAGTTAAATTAATGTGTGTAATGGAGCCATTAGTTACTGTACGAAATTTTATCGGAATCTTGTAAAATTTAGATGTTAAAAAATCTGAGAGGTAAATTTACATTATTTTTTATAACCTATTTTTTTACACGTAGTAGTAATTCTGTTAGAAATTTCTTTCACTATTGCTTATTACACTAAAAGAATTATTATCAACAATACATTTATTAATCAAACTAATACAGAATTTTTTTACACATAATAACATAATTGTTTGATACTTTGTCAACATAACCATAACAAAATATCATGTAGATTATTAATAGCATTTTTTAAATCCCTTACGATAGATACATTTAACTCATTTATTTGTCAAGATCAAAATCTACGGCACATTGAGAATTTGCTCCCTTCAAACTAGCTATTCTTATTTATATATATTCTAATGCAGTGCTCATTTATTCCATTACTTTGTTTTATAGGATTCGACGAATACATAAAAGTGTTAAGGTAAATGTGTTTTTTTTTTTTTAAACTGTCAATGGGGCTTTGCAGTTTTACCCATATAGAATGTTATTTATTCGTTTTAACGTATTAAATTATGAGTAATTTTAGTTACGTGCATTCGTGATATTATTATTTATTTTTGTAGGAGGGTGACAAATTTAGGATTCGTACCGGGTGTCATAAATCCATGTTACGCCACTGATAACTGTGATATGTGCATTTTGTCCTTTCGCTCCGTATCATAAAAAGTTAATCTTACTTTTCGGATAAAAGTTACAAAATCATTTAAAGAAGAAAGACTCCGTATTGTTAAGCTATCACAAAAAACACTTAAGTGATTTGAATTAAAAAATCGTTAATAAAGATCAAAGTGACTTATTTTTAAAAAAAATAAATCGCGAGTCTGCCATTTTTTTTTTCTTTTTAATGTATTGAACGAAAAATCAACAATGAACGAATAACTATCAAGAATAGAAATCGCGTGACTTGTACATTCGTTACCTACATGGGAATTTATCCGGGCTATCAAAAAATAAGTTCACCAGAATTAAATCGTTATGGAACCCAAGAATTGTCAAATTTGGCCTGGACCCGATACTTCGCTTGAACAAATTATTGTATCGTATAAATTTTTTTTTTTATTTAAAACAGCCATCTCAGAGTCGCGAAATTATTGCTAAATTTTTTGAATCCCATCTTTCCTTATTACCGTTACAGACTTTGAGAAGTTGAAGGATAAATAAAATCATTTCAGACATAAAAATAGTCGATAAATTAACGAAGATAACATCTGTCAACGGAAATTTAAAAAAGTTAATGAATTACCTAAAAGCTTTGATACATCTCTCTCTCTCTTTCCAAATTCCTATTTTATTATGAAAGTTCTATTTGAGAATTTCTAGAGTAAAAGTCAGCTATGGGTTGATTGTTTATTTACGACTCATTTAAAAACAACACGAGGGGTTGACGATGAACTTCGTTATTTTGAACCATGATCAAGAGACGAGGACGACACATGAGCAAGCACCCCACTCTCCAATTAACGAGAATATGAAAACAGAAATTTTCAAAGTGATTGAATTATTTGAGAGCTCTGGTACATTTCTCTCGCCAGATTCTTATGTTATGAGATTCCGCGATGAAGATTTCTGTAATGAGAGTCAGCTATGAAAGTTTTTTTGGGGCGAGCATCTATGAGTTCACTGATTGATTGCTTATTGACTTAGTACTCTGAAGCAACTAGAGGGCTATTGACGATGAGTCTCTTAATTTTCAACCACGATTAAATGATGAGAGCGACTCATGAGCTGGGACTCCATTCTCCAGTTAACGAGGATAACACAAGACAGCAGGCATTCTGAGAGGGAATAAAATATCTGAGAGCTATAATAAATCTCTCTTCAAATTTATATATTGTTATGAGAGTCTGTGATGAAAATAACTATGAACTGATTGATTGTTGTTAATCCATACCGCACTTAGAACCAGCATGAGGGCTTTGGGTGACAAACCTCATAACGTTGAACTAAGGTAAAATATTGAGTACGACATTTCATTTGGAACTCATCTCTCCAAATTTCCACTCAACGGGGGTACTTTGAGAATCTATATATTTAACGTTGATCGTCCCGCTACACGATGAGTCTTTGGTCGAATCAGGGGCTCGAAGTACATCCGAAACCTCGTCGACCATGAACTCACGGCCATAGCTACTGGTTCAATATTCGCTACAGTCAATAGGTAGGAGCCTCAGCGATTCCACACACAGTTCTTACTTATAATTGAGTTTACAACCTCTTTACCAAGTTACCTCAGGTTTATTAGGGTAGCCTTGAAAAAGATCATAACGAATAAAATAAAAAAAATTCTTTATTTATTAATCTATTCGAATAAAGTAATCAAATTTTTGATGGAAACCAAGCGTTTAAATTCAGACCAGAATTTAATCTATTTTCTAAATTGGGTTTTTAAATCTAAATTTGCAAAAATTTTAAGTAATTTGCGAGCTAGGAAAACACCACAGGATTGCTTAATAACTATACTCGACCCATCTTTTAGAAAATCTGGACGTGCGCGCTGTATTTATCATCTTAACGAGCAAAAGTATTGTTCCATTTCTGAACTAGTGTTTTCAGGCTTACTTTCGATCCAAACCGAATCCCACAAAAGTTTATGGAACTGTATTGCACAAATAGAACGCCAGAAAGTTCTTATTCGTAAGGTTTTTTTTATGTGTTTTTCTCACGAAAATTTTATCTTATTTCCTTTCAATCTGGAGTGATTTTCCTTCAAAAAAATATCCAGGAAGTGTTTATTTATTTTCGTATCTCAATATGTTTATGATAAGGATGAAGAACAAGATTATAATTCACGCTTCAACTCAGAGAAATACAGAGTTCAAAATGAGTCATTCGATTTCAAAATTCCATATTTTCATAAAAGAAGGTAAAAAAAAAAAAAAGCGACACAGAGTGCTAAGTAATATATGAATGCAAAGAGAAAATATGGAAGCTTTCTCTGCGAGTGTTCGATATAACTTCTCTTTTAGTTACACGTATAGTGTTAATTTTGATGTGTAAATTCCTGCCCAACACGTTGTAAAGTCTCAGTAATAATGGATTGTACAACAGCTGAAATGCGTTGCTTAAGTTCACTTGAATTTTTTAAGTAATGGTGCCACATACACTTTATCTTTTACAAGCCCCCAAAGAAAGAAATCCCATGGGGCCATATCAGGTGACTTAGGTGGTCAGCTGTATGACATTAAGTCATTTGGATCACTGCGAAAGATCCTATGCGGAGGTAACTCCGTGAAAGCTTCTAAAACAGCTTTAGTGAAATAGCTTCCCGAAGAACACACGAGGACCACCTGCTTCCTCAAAGTAAAACTTTCATTGTTTTCCTTTGCATTCAAGTGGATCAAATGAACATGATTTAAAGTTTGCGAGGACACATTTTTTTTAAGAAGTATAGGTTTATTTTGAACCGAACGACACAAAAAAGAAACTATTATAAAAATTGGATTAATGATTAGATTGATTGCGGAAATAGGTCATGGGAAAACACCTTGTTATATACAATTATGAATAATTAAAAACTGTATAACATGGGCTATCCTCTAATTTTCCTTCCGACTAAGATATAAGTTTTTTTTTTCTGATTTTATATTTAATTTCCCAGCTTTTTCTTAATCAAATAAAACGTGATGTAAATTAAGTAAACTTTTGAAGGGAAGTAAAAAAAAAAAAAAATCAAGTCGTATAAAAGTGACAGAAAATTTTAAATTTTTTTGTCTTATTTCCTTTCAGTCTGGAGTGATTTTCCTATTAATGATATAGATTGATGAATAAGGTTACGATAATAATAAGAAGGGTGTTAATGTGATGTGCGTGGTGATGATAATGAGAGAGAGATTTGGAACTCACGTTATTAGATTATTTAAATTTTGATGGGGAGTACTCGCATTGTATTCCGGTAAGCGTATTCTTTGATATATTATAAAAGTTATTAATACTCGCGGCAAGGGACTTAACTGTGGAGAGTCTCCCCTTCATCGAACAGTCCATATTCAATATTTTGAAAGATAATTGACTATATATTTATATATATATATTTTGTTTGTGATATAATGTTTCCTCTATCATTTTATTCATTTTGTATCAAACCAACGGAATTCTGTACTTGTTCGAGGTACTTATCAAATTTTCACTATTCTTAAGATACTGTAGAACTAAATCTTACAGAGAATTTCACGTTATTATTATATATATTTTTATTCACTCCTTTCATCATTCATTTTAAATATGAGAAAGGTCTAAATATTTTGAGTTAAAAAAATTTAGTTGTGAAAACTGTAAAGAATGATTAGATAATATTTCTCATCTAAAATGAAACAAAAACCCCCCCCCCCCCTTTTTTTTTGTACAAAATTATTCTGTGCTGAAATCGTAAACAAAGTTTCAAGTATCAGATTTACTTTAAGATGTCATTTTTAGCGTTTCTTGAGTAAAAAGAAAGAGGTGAATCGGAAAGGCATTCTTTGCGTTGGCGCCTAAAGCATCATAAATTCCTGCAATAGTTAATTAAATTGGCTTTATTACTAAATTCCAGCAATCACAGCTAGAAAAACCGCTTATGTGTTTCAAAAGGAGGAGCTTTTGAAAATAAAATAATTAATTTGATTTTTTATACCATTTATCACATTGTACAAATTAGTTTCGTAAGGTGTGCGTGAGATAATAATAATAAATAATAATATGTATTAATAAATTATTTTATCTGCAGACGATATATCTATATTATATAAGTCAGCAACCGCATTAAGGCAGACAACTTTTACACAATATCATAAATCAAAATATTATAGAAGTCAGGTTTTCGTTTGTCTCGATAAGATAATACGTATATTTCTAATTACATTATTCAGAAAAGTTCATGAAACATTACACACTTGCCTTTCATTTAAATCCGAATTTTTTTCTTTTTATATCAGAATATTTTATTTATGAGCATTTTTCCACCTCGCGACGAAGCCTCATACGATGTACAATCAGGTACAACAAATCAACTGCAAGAAATATAAAGTTTTAACTTTTCTCACTAGACGGCGCTAGCTATTTGCAAGCGTAGTTATTAACTCAAAGCACATGATCTTCTCTATCTTTGGAGGACATGGAAATGTGTACCACTTGTGGGATGATATTCAAACGTATGTATATATGGAGAAAAACCAAAAAGAGAATAGAGAATGAAACTATTTTTATTTTTCAAAATTCGTTATTATATCACATATTTACTTGTTAGTTTTTGATGATACCTTGCTATTTTTTGATAATTTTTTATTTCTATTACTTATGAACTTACCTGCCTCGTTAAAAATAATTTTCTGGTCTAAAAAGTATGTTATTATGTTGAAAGCATTATTACTATTTTCTTTTCACGATGCAAATTGTCAGTATATTTAAATGTATGGGATGAGATACTACTTCTTTCCCAATCGACCAAAAATTGCACTTAATTTCACGGTATATTTCAATAGCAATTATTATTGTTATTTGTAATTAAAATGTACAAAAAAATCATAAATTAATTTGTTTAACCCTCTCCAAATGGAGGAGTTAGCCTGGATTTTTCAGTTTCAGTTTTCGTCATTGATTTTTAAAAAAAAGAATTATTTTAAGGAAAAAAAAATCTTGGAACAGTTTTTATGACAGAAATAGAAAAATGATACAATAAAAGAAAAAAAATTCCAGTCAATTCTTTGATATGCAGTAAAAGTGATTATCGGTTATATTTTTAAAATTATTACTATCCAAAAATAGTGAATCACTGTAAATAAAAACGAATATATAAAGATTAGTGTCGATAGCGAGGACTATTTTACATTAACATACAATCTGAATTTCTAGATGTGGAGCTAAGAATTAGAAAACAAATGACAAAATAACATTTATGGTAAATGGGATATTAAATTTTCATGTCATTAAAGTTCCACTCTCTCTCTCTCTCTGAGTGTGAAACAGTAATATACATACATCTATTTACAAAAAAGTACCTATATATTATAAATACCATACTAATAACTTGGTAACTCAAACATGCGACAAAATTAAAAACCTAAAGAAATTCTATAAATTTGCATTGCTCAAAACCGCCCTATTAATTTTTTAAAAACGCATTTGTATCTAGAAAAATATCGGAGGTTATAATAAATTTTAATAAATGTATTTTGATTAAACACAATTAGTTCTTAATTAAGATAGATAGCACAATTTTTTAAATTTTCATAAACATTGTTCTACACACAAATTGTTAATTTTTTCTTTTCCTGTAAATAGATAGCACTTCCAGTATAATTTATTTCTAGTATTCTTGTTTTAATTGTTATATCATTTTTCTCCCATAATTGATTTTAACTTACGCATCGCTTATTATAATTTGCCAAAAAAATTTAGATTACTTTAATATTTAACTATTTTTCAAAAAATTGTTTTACTACTTGTATCTTTTAAGATTTGTGCTTACCTTCAATACCATATTACTTTGTGTAGTTAGATTAATGAAAGATTCTTTATAAATTGCATTACTTCAATAATTTTTATCTATTTTAATTATTACTTCATAGCATTGACATGCACAAGCATGCACAATGTACATGCACACACCAACTGATTTGATAGATTAACTACATACTTATAGGTAAATCTTCATCAACCCTTAATAATATTTTGAGGAGTAAGATTTTTTAGCTCCTTCGTTTTCAGTGCTCACCAGGTTATTATAGCAATTTGTTAAATGGGAGACTGGATACAATGAACGTGTTAAACACATTTGTCTATTCCAAGCGAGACACAACAATATCAATTACTATACATAATTTTTGTTCTTTTTCTTGGTGTCAGTTTTCAAGGCTTAATTATTGTTCCTTTACGCAATAAAGGTAATTTACATTTAACTATTCTTCATGTTTCGAGTTTAAATTTTGTTATATAATTACAATGCCGGATCCAGGAATGGGTACGGAGGCACGTGCCACCAACCCGTCCCTTCGTCATAATTTCACGCACAGAAAAAAAAAAATGATTTTACCTGAGCAGAAAATTACAACCAAATTTCAAAGTATTTATTTGTTGTTTTACTTCAAAATTGTTTGTTTTGCGTCTAAGCTCAGGACCAACCAATCTATTCTACAGTGAGTTTTTAGTTTTTAATTAGAATTTGATTCCTGAGATAAAATTTAATTTAATTTTAGATTAAGGACTTCATAATCATGTGTGTGAGTAATAAAAGAAATAAACACGGTTACGTATTGTAAACTTTTTAACGAAAAAAAAAAAAAAAAATTCTTTCACTCCAGGCGATTTTGTGCCTCATCCGTACATTTTTTTTCTGTGTATACCACTGTATAAGTGTGTGTGTGTGTATTATAAATTAGAAAGTTTGAATTTACTAAATTATTATAAGTCGAGGCGAAGTTCAAAATCTATATAGTTGTTTATTCAACTTTAACTGAGAGAGGGAGACCATATCATATCCATGGCTGGAGATACAACTCCGCCGATTGATTTACTGCAGGAGAGCGAGAATTTCTCCTTTTTTTCAGTTTTATACAAGGGATTTTCCTTTTTTTACACGTAATAGATCACGTGGTATATATGTAGGAATTCTGAGGGATTTACATTGCCTCCAACAGCGTAGTAGGGATTATTCCTACAGGTTTTCAATCGTGAGAACTGTATATTCAGCAAAATTTTATGAGCACGGGATCGCATAAATTAAAGGATAATTTGGATTTGTATTAGGAAATAAGAATGAACTCTTTACTTTTAAGTGCGATAATCGGAAAAATTAGGAAATTAGATTATTTTTTAAGTGAACCTATTACAAATAAAAGGTGAATCATTGCACTCTCTCTCTCTCTCTCTCTCACACACACACACATATATATATATATATATATAATATATATATATATATATATATATATATATATATATATATATATATATATATATATATATATATATATATATATATATATATATTCAGAGAGCGAGAGAGAGAAACAGGTAAGCCTCCTATACAACGCGGTAAATACATTCCTTGAAAATACCGCGTTGTAAGAAATCGCGTTACAGGAGACACCAGCTTAATACAAAAATAGCGATTCGGTTCTAAAAAGAAAAAACTGCCTTTTATGGCGTAACATTTTCATCATTTTTTAAATTTATGTACATAAAAACATTTCATAAAAATACTTAAATAAAATTTAGCATCATGTTAAAACTAAAAAGATTATAATTTCAAGTCAAAATAAAAAAGAAATATAATGTTATGTTCACAGTTTTCCCCTCATCATAACTTATAATTATTCGAGAATGTTTGTCTTGCATTATTTTAAAATCTGAGTTTGTTTCATCAACAAGTTCATTTACACTTTCGGTAAATTCAGGTTTACAAATCTATCATTAGAGATTGTTTGCTCTTGCTTTGTAAAAACAAATTTCTTGATGGACAATTTCGCAATTTTGAAGATTTTTTTTTTAAATATTTCCGCTCTCTCCGGCAGAGGATCGTTCTCTAAAAAAATGAGATTTCATCTTTTTTACCATGTCCAAACATTTTTCTATACCTTTCTGAGTGAAGTTTTTGGCTTCTTCATTGAAACGATCTACAGAATTATCTTCATTCAGTAATGTTTCGCATATATTTGTCACCAAATCTGCTTCGATTATTTCATTTTCCATAACTAATTCTAGAATATCATCAACAGTTATTTTAGTGAATCCATCACCTCCTGATGCGTGTGAAAGGCTTACTATGTTATGCTGAATCTCTCTCGGCTCAACATTATCCTGATTGACCATTTCCGGTAATAAAGCTTTCCAGGAAGCATTTAGATTCGATTAGAGCATTTCTTTTAGAGAATAGCCAATAACTGCTATACAATGTAAAATTAAAAATTGTTTCCAAACTTCACAGACTGTAATATCCGTAGAATCTATTTTCTCCAAAATTAATTTAAATGTTAAAGGTTTATCCAATTGGGGACTAAGAGGAGCTGCCCCGCATTGTAAGAAAATTTCTGCATTTTTCCAACCGCGTTGGAGGACAAACGTGTTGTAGGAGACTTACTTGTATGTGTGCGTTTACGATTTATGATCTAGGTGACTAATTTATACAAATCAAATTGTGCATACTGCAATCGTTTCTCCATATTTTAAGTTAATTATTTAATCAAGTACTTTAGTATTTTATATTTATACCGAATTTTTCCTCGTTACACAATTGTTCTGTCATGTGGCAAATATATCAATACAATCGTAAAATGTCACTCGAGAATTGTTATGACGTCAAACCACAATTTTCTCTTTTTTTTTTTTTTTTTTTTTTGGATTGTTTAATCGGAGATGATAATCAGAAAACGGTGATAAAAGTTATAGATTGTATCTCTTATCTTTTCATGTAGATTATTTCAATTGAGAGAGAGAGAAAAGTTCTCGCATACTAAATCGTCTGCTTTATCATGTTATCATTTTCTTCCGATTGCAGGAACTTATGAAATAACTGATAGTGTATGAGATGGAAGAATTTATTTTATAAAACACTGTGGGTTTATTGTGTATTTACGGCGCCGCCTCTGATGATATATCTGAGAAAGAATTCGGAATCAAAAATTTTTTTCATTCAATATATAAAGATATAAGTGAAAATCTATATCGTGATTTAGATTAAAACTATTGCCTCGAATGTACTTAAGCAGTTTTATAGCATTCCCTTATTATGCACACACAACACTAATTAAAAAAAAAAAAGTTCTTAAATTTGATTTTGGTTGCATAGGCTATTGGTAAAGCGATTATTGTTTTATATTTTACCACGGCTAAAATTTCATTGGAATTCTAAATAAAAGAAAACCATGAATATTAAATATCTAACCTTTTTTTTAAAGTTATTTTTCTATTTACTAAGTGTTTTTTAAATAAAATATTTCCTTTTCTTCTATTTATTTCTCCAATATATTAATCTCTGATAATGATGAATTCATTAGAAGATTAAAAAATAATTATCCATATAAATTCATTTTTGATCAATGGAACAAAATGTATTGAATATCGAATACCTTAAATAGCGAAAATACACCGACATTTTTCCTTTAATAAATAATAATTTTAAGATATATCTATGGATCTGAACTCCATATGTGAGTATGTAAAACTCTGAAGACTATCTTTCGAGTTTCGGTTATATTGTTAGTTGAAGAGATTTAAATTCTGAAAACAGTTTAACCAAAATTTTCAAAATTTATAATTAATGCAAGGAAATATATTGTTACATAAATTCTCCGTGTGTGTAAGAGTGAAATCAGTCCAACATGGTGCATAAAGACAAATGACATTTTATTCATAAATACTTAGGACAACAGGCGACAAAGCTTAAACAGATTAACAGCACAATCAGGAAACACAGCACTTGTATAGATCAGCTAAACAACAGGATCAAAATCAGCTCTCGCACAGATCAGCAACGCAAACACAAAAGCAGCCTTCTAATAAGTCACATAAATACGGTTGTATCAGTAGCATTCAGCTCACCAGATTACTAATTTGCTCTGTGGACAAATCTCCAAAGTAATACTTCGTGTAGGCTTCCGATAACTTCTGGCAGTCCCGTCAGATACACTTGACCCCACGACCGGCAAATTCTTGGGATATCCACTCAACCAATACCAACAGATCTTAATCAATCCCCCAGAATTTGCACCTCTCCGTATTTATAGTCACTCTGGCCAGATGTGACGTCAAAGGAAAATTCCATAACTTTCGCCCTAATCGAGATATCACCAATATTGTAGAATTTTCTAAACCCGTTTTGTCGTCAAATTCATCTTTAAGATTAACGGATTTATGATTCAATTCTCTTCGATGAAATCTTCATTTCCCTTGTTATGAATAACGTTGCAGGGAAGAGATATCGCATGTTCGTAACAATATCTATATATGCAATTATTATTACAGCATATTAATTGTATAATATACGCATTTTGTTCAACTCAATGACATTGAAATAAAGTGCTGAAGAACTCATTGCATGTATAAAAAAATGTTTTGAATTTGTTAAGAAAGGCTTTAAAAAACAAAGTAGTATTTAAACGAATAAGTATTTCAGTAATTAAATTCCCTTTATTAAATGGAGCGATATTTATAAATTTTAAATAATTCTTACTCAAATCATTTAGAAATCCGTCAGATTTCGTAATAAAAGAAATATTGCCTTACTGCTGTTACACAAATTGCTTTATTGCCATAATTCAATATAAAATTAATTTATTAAACATAATAAGTTATATAACACAAAGCTTACGATTCATTTTCTTGAATGTTTTGTAACAGATTCATTAAAATTATCCTCGTAACTTCAATTTGTCATCGAATCTGATTTAATACATCTATATGCTTAAGGTAAAAACTCGTTCCGGATAAAATCTAGATTTTAATTAAATTTTTATTAATTTAAATCTCGATATAGAATGAATATTATTACTGTACATAAATAAGAGTTTACATAGGGGTGATAGATAAAAATAATTATTACAGTATACAAATTATTACTGTATTGATAATAAAAACAAAATGGTATCTTATTTAACTACCAAACAGTGAAATAACATTTTTAAGGTACAATTATTTTAACACAAGAGCTAGGTCACTGTAATATATATAAGATATATATATATATATATATATATATATATATATATATATATATATTGTAGAATTTATACCAATAAAACATACAATTCTAGTATTAAAAACCATTTTCAATGCAAAAAAAGCTGGATAATTTCTGAGAAATCCTAAAAATTGATCAGTCGTTATAAAAGTAAGGAAAAATCCGGCAAAAGCCTGGTAACTGGAAATCTTAATTTCCTGATCTTAAGATATATCATCAAACACTCGGCAAACGGTATAATAGAATTATGTTTATTTTCAAGAAAGTGTCGCATAAGATGCTTAGAAATTCCCTAGTTTTATGGGTCAATTTGAAATAATTCCGATCTTTTTTTCTTTTATTTGAAAACAAAGAATCTTAATTTGGTACTCTTTAAGTATAGATCGGGTGTTTTTATATTTACCATTCTCTGGAACTTAAGCTCATTAATACTTCTTTCCTTTCTCAAAAGATATACGCCTTGCTACATTTTTTCTGTTTATGATAAACTTTATTCACAGTGAGCTTGCAAAAGTTTTGTGATACCCAATAAAAATCAGTATTCGAGATGCGGTAAACAACTGATTGAGCATTTAGCTTTGCATGTTGAATGTTCAATCTTTATTTTCTTATTTCTTTTCAAGGATTATATTTATTTCAACAACTTGTTTTAATACCCAGTACCAATATTTGGATATTAAATTCTAATGAATTATTTTCAATGAATTGCTTAGGAGTGTAAATTATATTAATTCCAAAGGTAAAAAAAAAAAATTATCACAGCAAGGATGGGCAATTGTAATCTGCTAAATTCCCCCCCCCCTTTTGTGATGTGCCAAGACAGTCAGAAAAATCCGCCTTTTACTGAAATTTCCTTTCCGAGTGTAAAATCATTCAAAGCAAAACTAAATCTAATTACAAGGCAAGCAAAAGATGGCAATTTTTATCATTTCCCATTATGAGGAAAACAAAAAGTGCCTGAAAGTATTTCTGCCAAGATTAGGAAACATCTACAGAGTTCGAAGGACGAGATCATAAGAAGATTTCAGGACTTACGGAAACTCAGCCTAAATTCAATTCGCCCTCTTATCCCCTCAATGCTGATATTGACACAGCACCTGAAGAGCTGAAGCTTGAACTTATTGACATGCACTTAGGTAAGAATGTGAAAGAAATGTTTAATTGTGTGACATTTGTTGCTTTTTACAAATTGTTGTCTGCTGATAAACTTTTATGTATAAAGAAATTTGCTGGGAAAGCTTTCTCTATATATTTGGGTCTATATATATTTGTGAGCAAATTTTTTCTTTCCTCGAGATAAAAAAAAGAGTAAATAAATATGCTGTTTGAGAAACATTACTTTGCAGGCTATGATGAGAATCTTAACAGGCAGTCTCAATTCTGATTTTAAAAAATGTAGAAAAATGTGATAAGGTACATTTGTCTCAGCGAAGTGATTATAAAATTAAATGTGCTTGCGGCTATTGATGATATAAAATTAGTACAAACCTAAATTGGATAAAACTGCCTCTATTTTATTACTCTCGCAGCTAGCCTCCGCTTGCACAAAATGGCCCCCGAATCGAAACAGTTTCCACCCCTGAATTATAAAAAGGATTCGGAAAATTTACTTAAATAAATTTAAAAGAAATTTTCTTTTCTTCACGAATATACTTTCTGTTTGCATTGAGAATATTTTACAAACGTCTTTTCTGACAAACTTTAATGACGATTGTAGTAATTAAAAGGTAGAAAATAGAAAGTAAAATGAAGAAAAAGAAACTTATATAAGACATATTTCAAACTGAATGAGAAAATCTCTTTAGGTCCGCAAATCAAAGCAGAAGTTTGGAAACATAATCATATCGGATTTAAGCAATGATTTATTTTCTTCTTTTTTAAAGTTCTACTTCTTCATCAAACATTCGATTTGTTCCCCGTATTTCAGTGTTACTCGACTGAAACTGCTTGATTCTTTATTTTTTTCCACAAAAAGGCAATAAAGTATCTCATTCGTTAAAGATACACCCACATTTTGGCCAAAACTCTTTAGAATTCGAATCTATTTTTTACTTGAACTGAAAGGACTTGTTTTGTTTCACTCTCGCAACTATTAAAGATTAGAGGATACTAAAATTTCGAGTAGGTCTATTCTTGTGCTTTACCTAATCTTTCGAAGAAACTTGATAAGGAAATAATGACGTAATTTGATGTCATCGACTAATCAAAAAGCTTGAAAATAGCCTGCTGATAAAAATAAATACTATCTTGCTACATTTTTATCTGCAACAATTTTTGACTGACACATTGCGATGGAAGGTTTTAAACATAAATGGTTGCTAGTATTTTTAGTGTTATTTATTTTTTGTATACATTCCCCCTACATTAAATTATCATCTAGAATTAAAATATACATATTAGAATAACATTCGACGATCTTTTATATGCGGAAAAGTACATGATTTATTTCCTCAATGTTTTTTTTAAAAAAGTTATTAACCAAGATTCTGAAGATCATAGAAGATTTATTAATTAAGTTTTAACATTACCAACAATGATATATATATATATATATATATATATTCCTCCTTTGTGACTTGATAGGCTGAATTGGGAAATCCTAAGTACAAAAGAGTGCAATGATAAAAAGATGCAAAAAAGTTCAGCGATAGAACCTACAAAAATAAAATCTATAATTCTAAAAATTATCAACAAATCAAAATATAAAAATTACTTACAAAAATTCAAAGAAATGAAGATTCAAATATGTGAGTGGAAAGGTGAAATATTCTTTAAGCTTCAAGTTGGATATCAGATACTCAAAATGGAAAAAAAAAAAAAAAAAAAAAAAAAAAAAAAAAAAAAAAAAAAAA